>UXGD01004948.1:0-15699 GCA_900474315.1 Torymus auratus
CAATCCCCATTGACATTATAGGTGTGCCAGTTTTAGATAAAAAGTTATTACAATTCAAAGTCTCATCAGTCTATGGGACACTCTTCTTAAGAAATGTAGTTTTCTATGGCACATTTTTAACGTAGTATTTTACATATTAATCAATTAAAAAAAAGTATCTAAAAAAACTAATAGCCCCATGTTTTACTCGTTATTTGAACATATTACTTCACAAGAAAAGGTTGATCAACAGTGTGGTACAAAAAAAAAATTAATTTTTTTTACTCCCTTAAAATGAAAAGTTTCATGGATTTCCTCATACATATATAGGTATAAAAAATGCAAGTTGATTAAACTAGAGAGGAATTTTCGATTATAAAAGGAAAAGAATTTTGTTTTTCTCGTGAGATGCGGTATAAGCACGCAGGGAATGAGTATTGGAGATAAGTAGTTGAAGACAGGCTGCGCAGACAAGCAAAATTATGTCACGTAAAGTTACTCAACTTTATTAAATAACATCTTCCTGTCGTCGAATTACCGGGCTCTCGTGTGCAAAAGTGGCTGCGATAACGAATCCGACAGCGATGAAGGCGAGAGGGAAAAAATTTCTTTTCGGTTTGCCCTCATTGTCATCAGAACGCAGAAAGTCGAGCGCTGAATCATCACATATCGTCGATGTGCAACGGCATACACAAACAGAGAAAAACTTGACGAACGCCTGCGCAGGCTCGCTCCTTTATATCCCAAGTTTACTCATCGTCTGCACAAACGAATCGTTGGACATACGTTTATGTACTTATTTAGAAATAAACTTACCGAAACCAAACTTGTTTCTCAAAGAAATTTTAAATAACACCGCTCTTTCTATACTTATTGTATTAAAACGGTTTCCCAATGATATTACTAAATAATTCATATCTTTTTCATTCAATATTATTAAATATCATCTATATTATTGTTTTCATTTATAATTTATTTAAATTAAAAGAAATTACTAGGCTGATCATTACTTTAAAAACTCCCAATACATCTTGAAAATATATAACATGCTGATACTTATGACCGATCTTCATAAATATCAATTATCAGATTATCATTTAATATAATTGAGTTTTGTTTGCTATGAGATAAATATAAGTAACTTAATAATCAAATTATCGAAGATAAGAAAATTCATTAAAATTACTCGAGTCAAAAACTTTTCCCAACAATCTTTCACACCTAAGTATTTGTAAATTTTATAACCATATCGAGTATTATATCGAAAAATAAGGAAATGTTTCAGTACATTATTCCATTAATCTTGCGTATTTTTCCATTGGCCGTATGGCTTCTCCTCAAGCCGGTTCAACTGCGGTGGTCCGAATAATTCTATCGAAATATGGAATGCAATGATATACAATACCAGATTTTTCATGTTCGAGCTTATCGTTTTGAGATTACAATTGAAACCAACTGATAAGTTTAGGTGAAGCAATATTATCGATAGATACAAGGGGAGACCGGGTTTACCGAATAAAATATATTCGAAGGTAAAAAATAATGTACCGGAAAAAGAGCCAATTTAGTTAACATAATGTTTCAGGTATAGGAAAAGGCTAATCAATTGCTTCATTTAACTTTCTAAAAAGCAAAAAACTTTAAATCAGTTGATCGAAATTCCTCATGCACTTCGTAGCTGCTGTTCATCGTCAGACTAAATGTTTATAATCTATTATATTTCGGGTTCGACGATACTTCGAAAATAACAAAACAAATTGAAAATAATGAAGTTTGTTAAGATTTTGTAATTAGGTAGTATAATAAATCGGCTATAATTAATCACATAACAATAAATTATGATATCGTTTTACAGCGGATGGAGTTACGTATTCTTACGGAGTTTTTCACCTGGACTTTATGAAATCTTTCCAGTCAACGAATCAAGCAGCATCATGGATCGCATCGCTACTTGTCGGAGTTACATACTGCTCTGGTTCGTTTTTAACTTCTATGCAATTAACATATTACAGCACGTTTTTTAAAGATATTAATCTCGAAGATGCGTGTTATTTGCAGGTCCGATTTCGAGTTTTTTCGTCAACAAATTCGGCTGCCGCGTAGTGACAATCGCCGGCTCGATATTAGCGAGCGCTTGCCTTTTGGCTAGTGTATGGGCCGAAAGCATCGTCATGCTGTACTTTACTGCTGGCATCGGAACAGGTGCGTAACGGTCTCGAAAAAAAAACTATATTAATGCTTCGCTCTATTATCCTTCTCTTGTTATCGTTCGAATTTAACCATGCATTCTCGTTCGCTGCTGAAAAGCGAGCAGCGTAGGATATAAGTGGGAGGTAAGCTTAATCAGTTACTTTATTCAATGTCAATTAAATGTTAGAATTCAACATTATTTTGTCATTTTCTTTATTTCAATTAAAAGTTCAAGTAACCTGGAATGGTTAATTTCTGCATTTTCCATAATTGTTTTCTTTTGCGTGGCTCTTTTGGCATGAAAAATTACGCAATGTTATCAATATAATAATAAGCAATTTGTATTAATTTAAAAATGCTATAAATTTTCCAATTCTATTGACATTTTTCCACGGAGTAAATAAAATAACGATATATTCATTGAAAAAAATAAACACATTTAATTGATTCTGTTTAATTAATTAATCGATGTCAAGGAATGCACCGTACGATATCAAGACAATGAATGGAAAGTGAGTTCGGTTTAAATAAGAGTTGATCGTTTTACTGTCAAATCACCTAACGCGAATATACTTATAGACACCTGCGCTAATTGTTGCAAATAAGGAAATTTCGTTTGGCCTCGCTTTACTCAGCTTCGAACGTATACTCATTAAACGGCTCATGTGTGACTTTAAGTGAGGTTGATGGACGCGTTTTGCAGGTCTTGGATTTGGGCTAATTTATCTGCCGGCCATTGTGAGTGTGACGGTTTACTTTGAGAAGTACCGATCGCTCGCTACAGGAATAGCGGTATGTGGCTCGGGCTTGGGCACAGTCGTCTTTGCTCCCTTCATCCAGTTCCTCATCGATACCTTTGGCGGCTACAAGTACGCAATGATGATACTCTCGGCTATCGTACTGAACTGCATCATTTTTGGTATATTGTTCAGGCCCCTCGAGCCCGTCAAAACTTCCGAATCTATTCCATTGAAGGTCCGTTTTAACCTGAAACATTATAAAACATATTGAAGCATTGAAGACAAATATTGTGCTAATGATATAACTTGTAGGAAGTGATGAACAACGGAGAGACGAAATTTGCATCAAACGAAGGGTCGAAGCAAGGATTGGATCGCCGGCTGAGCGGCAGTCACGTCGGAGCCAAGAAGTATTCGAATGCGAAGTCTCCGGACAATGCTTCTAATAATATCCGGCTTGCTTTGAGCCAACCGATTCTCCTTACGAAGGATGGCACTCAGTCTGGGGAGCCGTTTCCAAGGACTTCTTGTGGAAGTGGAATAATGAACCGCTCTGATGTATTCCTGCGCAGTAGTATTCACAATATTCGCAAGCGTTCGTAAGTTGACATTTTTCTTTTTCTTTTTTCTTTTTTTTTTAGTTTTAATAATAACACATAACGCTTACGAGCGCGGAAATGAAAAGAGGAAAATTTATAGGGAATCGCTAACAAACAGCGAGGAGAACATGCGGCTTCGATTGTCCTTGAGGAGCCTTCCAAATGGGGCCGGACACAGGGTGATCGAAACAGTAGAGTGCGAAGAGGATTCCGACGACTCAAACATCATCAAACGAATGTTGCAATTTTCTTTATTGAGAGATCCACTCTTCATCATTTTCACAATCTCGAATTTTTGCACGAGTATCGGTTTTAACGTTCCCTACATTTACTTACTGGTAAGGGCTTTGAACGACAATAGAAACATTATTATTATTCTTGCTAGCTAGATGACGCAGAGAAATTAATCAGCATTTTTTGGTTTTCTAAAGCCACAAGCCGGCCAACAAGGAATAGATGAAAAGACTGCTAGTGCATTACTATCTGTGATAGGAGTCGCTAATACGGCGGGGAGAATCGTACTTGGCTACATATCTGACAAACCTTGGGTTAATCGATTGCTTGTTTATAATATATGCTTAACTGTTTGTGGCCTAGGTAAAATTTTTCTACAATTGAATTTGTCCGTTCGATAAAATGAGAATAGTAAAAAAAAGAGAATTTTTTTTTTCTTTTCAGCAACTGCATTTAGCCCGTTTTGTCATAGCTTCGTAACGCTTGCCATTTACGCAACCGTGTATGGATTTACGGCTGGAGCCTACGTCGGTCTTACCTCAGTATGTTTGGTCGATTTAGTGGGACTGGACCGCTTGACGAATGCCTTCGGCCTCGTCCTGCTGTCGCAAGGAATCGCTTCGTTCCTTGGACCCCCCATTGCTGGTAAAGATACTCATTATTTTCTCAACGCACACTATTTTACCAATACAAATTTCATGTTAATCGTTATTTTTTTCAGGCTTTTTATCAGACCGTTTCAGTTCGTACGATCCTGGTTTTTACGTGGCTGGAGTAATGATTGCCATCAGTGGAATAATGTTGTTTGTCATACCACCGATTCAGAAACGAATCTTAAAGAAGAACGAACAACTCCAAAGGATAGATACTGTTGCTTAGATAACACTCAAATTTTTACCTCGTTTATAGATACGTATTTTTCGGCGCCCTCTTGTAAAAAGCCTAAATGCTAAGTTATTAATTAATTTGGGACAAAGATTATTTAAGTATTCATTCATTTTGTTTTATAGATTCATTGATAATAAATATTTTTTTTACGTATAGATTTCTACATTAAGTTGTTTTAGCGTAAGAGAAGCATTATTCTAATGCATAAAAAGAGTGTACTAGTTTTTCTACGTAAATACATCGAGACGTTAATTACCACGTTAATTAGAGAAGCAATATTTAGGATACGTTTGTTAATAAGTTTTTGTACTGAAATATCTACATTAACATACCATGTAGTCAATGCCAATACATATATAAACTCTGTGATACTATAATCATTTGTCACGAAAATATAAACTTGTAAAAGTACAAAGAAAACATGAAAACAATAGAAAGTCAATTTCTATTTTTGTGACTTTGATAAAATATTTTGAAACAAAGCGTGCTAGAGAATTTATTTTAATTATTTCAAAATATTTTTATAGCTATGCATTATTACGTCCAATATTATTATGTATATAATATTATGTTGTAATAATGTTGTTTTATTGATTTTTTTTTATTCTTACGATTTAATGAGAAACCTCCATTTGCATGTAAAAAAAAAAATTATTAATCAATGTTAAATAGTTTTCATGTTTTCAAGGATGAGAAATCATTGTTGTTGTTATATAAAAAAAGATTGTTAACATTTTATAGGTATATATCGTTGGATATTTTTCAAACAGATTTTTTATAAAACCAACTCTTGGTTCCTACTGTATAATTGAAATCAAAAGAAATACTTTATAATGCAACATCAATAAGAAACATGTAGATAATAAAAAAGTATGTTAATAAACGATATATTAAATAGAATATTTAAATAATTAATTGTAATTAGTATAAGTCTTTTGGAAATTTTGTCGGATAAGCGTTTGCTCATGTGAGAATTATTTTTATGGTATGAATGCATTTTATAATAATGTAAAATACTGTAACATATGTATACATCCTAAATATAGACATAAACAATGAAGTATCAGCAACACATTACTATTTTTTTTATCTTTCAACTCTCTCTCGTAGCTCTCGCTCTCTGATATCCAAAATGATCCGTTCATCCGGTTCAGCTACAGCAACGTTGAAAATTGGCGGTTGCAGTGTCAGTTACTGTGTCGACCGCTAGAGAGCAGCAAATGGCGGTGAACGGTGAACGGTATATGCGACTCATGTATAAGTATACGAGAGTACGAGACAAGGCGAAAGTGAGAAAAAGCGCGTCGTGTCGTGTGCGCGTAGTCCGCTAGACGAGAGACGGGCCAGACGGGGAGTTGGTAAAGCAGAGTAAAAAGTGAGGTTACGAAATTGCTGTGCTCGTGATTTGACGCCAGCTGTAGTGTCTACCGTAGTAGCACAACTAGCAACAATCGGCGGCCAGTGCGTATGCGATAATCCAGCTGGCAGAAGGTTCTGCCGCCAAGTCGCTTTTCGCTTTCGATTTTTCAACAGTTTGCGCGTCCATCGCAAGTCCAGCAGACAAGAAAGCTTCGACTTAACCTCGAGGCTGTGCGTTTGACAAAGCTTTCAAGTAAGTAGTGTATAAATGCTCGCAAAGCTGTTCCCATCTTCCGGCCCGCCTATATTCTCCATTTGCTCGGATTTAGTAGCGCAGTCGAGGCCTTTTGGCCCCTAACCGAATTTCATCATCTATATCCGCCGTCTGATGCCGAGATATATATATAATACGCCGCATGCGATCGACTTTTCACTTGCTCACTCCTCAGCTCCCAAGCTTTTTATACTAATTGACCAATTGGCCGCCCATTTGCTCGCAAGCCAGCTCCTTTTCGCGTGTCTTTTCGCCTGTCTTTTATTATCAGTGCCGTTTTTAAGATTTTCCCTGATAAGTACTTCCTTATCAGCAGTTGCATTCTTTAGCTACATCAGTCGATCCATCAATACGATTTTTTGCATTTTTTACCCATACTCCAAACATTTTATTTTCATTTTCGTTTTGCCTCTACTTTTACGCAATGCAGTTATATTTTGTTAAATGTTTAATGGCACGACATACAGATAATTTAGACAGCCTTGAAAATAAAGTCATACTTTATAACAGCCGAGGCTATTAAATAATTAAACGTCAAACTTTATGCCTGGCATTACGATACTATTGCCTCAAAACTCTAGTGACTTGCCAAAATTTGTATCTTTTTTTATCCTAAATAAAAATAAACTTTTTGGTCCGTGGATGTATAAAATAATATATTTATTTGGAAAAATCTTTGAGTGATAGAAGAAAAAGTAGCTTATAAACAAATGGATGTAATTTGAATTATTTTTGAAAAAGATGCAAGCGAGGTGAGTGCACGTATCTATCTCAAAATAGAACATCGAATAATCGATTGCTTTATTCTGGCGTAAGGAGCCTCGAGTAGGATATGTACTCGCGAGGAAACGGAGGTCTTCGGACTTTTCCAGCCCAATAATTTAATGTTTACTTGTGAGTCCAAAAAATTGCACACAATTTTATTTTTTCCAAAATTTTCCTACACACTCTACCAATAAAATATTGAATGCTAAATATTTAACCGCAGTTGTTATACTTTATCCGTCAAGAGCGAGAAATTGTTTGTTGACTTTGAACGATTGCCTCGCAGGTAAAATGGAAAGCATATGATTATTGTTTACGCGAAGCACGATTCCCGTCGTGCTCGAACGTATAGGCATATAAGTTATTACTGCCGGGAGAGCTGTGTATTATTATTGATTGAGCTTACCTACCGCTGCGCGTGTAATATTGGAATGCCGAAATATTAATTGGAAAGGCACAGGTTGTTTTTCAAGTCCGTTCACCCGCGAGCTAGCTCGAGTGTTCTCCTCTCCTTGGAAATTATATAATTACGGCGAGAAGAAGGAAACGAGCGCGCGTCGCCTGAAGCGTGAAGAGCGCAAACTTTCAGTCGGCACTGTACCGCCGCCGTTAGACCGGCGATGCACCGTAATAATACGCGTCGAGGCAATTGAAAGATAAGTTTTTAGGAGGAAAAAATCAGCTACGAATGAAGAGCATGGAAAGGTATAGAAAATAGGCTCGAGCGCGCATCAATGATGGATGCAGCGAAGCCTTTTGATTGAGCGTTTAGCGGGCGGTAATAGCATTACACCTGTCGTTTCACGTGTCGTTTCACGTGTCGGATTGGCTTGGAATGAAATGTACGTGTTAGAGTAGGTATAAGTAATAGAAAATTGTGTGTTGCAGGGCGCGCGGGAGCAGCGCCGGCGGCCGAGATGCCGAGCTAGCCGGCGAGAGGATGGCCCGACACGGCTGCAGCCTGCCCATAATGCCGGCGGCGCAGACGAACGGGGGCAGCCCGCCCGGGCAGCTCTCGCCGCTGGACTTGTCGCGCATCCCCCGGCTCTCGCCCTCGCCCCAGGCCCTCCGGCGCGCGGGCAGCCTGCGGCTCCGGGGCGAGCGGGCCCAGCTGACCCCGACAGCCGGCCGGACGCACCAGCAGGACCTGTTCCCCGTCATCACCGAGAACGGCAGCGACACCCCCATCAAGCGCAGCTCCTCCGTAAGTCTCCGCGAGCGGCAGCCTGGCTGCACATTGCAGCGGGGGGTAATTATACGGCGCGGGCCGCGATCGATGCCAAAGAGCGCTCGGTAGGTACCTGTTGCAAGGCGCGCTGACAAGGATCGCGAGGACACCGGGTCGACGGGCACCCGCGCGGGGAAAGCCGAGACGCACGGGGTGGGGTCAGGGCCGGTCGGATAGCCAGGTGCAGCTCTGCTCCAATTTCGCGGGCAGTCAGCTGCGGAGGCAAGGGGGATCGAGGGCGGGGGGAGGCGTCGCCGCGCCGCGTCGGCGCACTCGGCCGCTCCGCACCGAGTCGGGGCGGCCGAGCGGCAGCGCCGAGCAGTGCAGCAGCAGCAGCTCCAGCACTCCTGCCACTCCGTGCGGCCGCCGTGTGCATGGGCCAGCCGCCGCGACGGCGGGACCGGCGACGACTCCGTCCGCGGTGACCGACACTGCTCTCGCCCTCTCCGTCCACATGGATCCGGCCGACGACAGGAGCGCGCGGAGCTGTCCCTCGGTAAAGCCCCCAATTCGCTCCGAGCTTGCTGGATATATACGACACTCGCTCAGAGTACTACCTATCTGCACCCACGTCGCTTTTACCATGCACCGTTACGCCTAGCTCTACGTAGTTGCGCACACTTGATGCACTCTAATCGACCAACGTCCGAGGCCTTTTCATTCTCCATCAAATTCCACTTAATCAGCATCTAGTTCACTTCAATCAACCACTATGCGCCTTCTTTGCCAGATCAAGACGTCCTGCTTTTCAATAATACGCTATCAATTTCACATATTAACCAGACGAGCGCTTTTGGTTAGGTATTTAATAATACTAATAAAGTAGAGCATTTATCGCGCGGAAAGCCCGGAGTCCGTTTCTACGTCGCAGCCTGCTCCCCGCGAAGAGCCCAGCTTCCGATAAATGCGAGAAACCCCTCGGCCGAGAACGGCCCCGCGACGACGCTCGGTCGGGCTTTGTCCGCGGCGAAGCGCGTCAGCTGCGCCATCCGGCTCGCGCCTCGTAAAATATTGAAGCGCGCCGAGGGGCGGGGGTGGGCTGCAGCTGCGTAGGCACATCAACATGACCGCGTTCCCTCGGCTTGCAGAGCCTGTCGCTGACGCCGCTGCGCGGCCGCGCGCGGGCCAGCCCGGGCGCCGAGGAGTGCAGCGACGCCGAGAGCGTCCGCAGCTTCGGCAGCAACTACAGCACGGCCAGCGCCTGCGACCACGCCAGCTTCGCCCTCAACGGCACCACCTGGTCCGGCCGCTCGCGGCGCTACGTCGTCCACTGCTCCAGCCAGGCGGCCGACGGCGAGGAGTACCTCACGCCCACGCAGCGCGCCGCCCGGCAGGTGCGCAAGTTCCAGGCGCTGCTGCGGCAGGCGCGCGCCGAGATCGAGGACAAGGACCGCGAGCTCTTCCGGCTGACCAAGGAGCTGGTGGAGCTGCGGCTCTACAAGGCCGCGCTCAACAGCCCCGACGACAAGACCGACAGCAGCGAGGCCGCGACCGTGCGCGAGAACAAGCCCGAGTCGGCCCGGTCCTCGCCGGCCTCGCCGGCCTCCCCGACCTCGCAGCTCGCCAGCCCGCGCACGCCCGAGCGCAAGCCCGACTCCTCGCTCGTCGACTCGGGCCTCTTCGACGACGGCTCCTCGCGGGGCTCGGCCGCGGCCGGCCAGCCCGAGGGTCCGCCCGAGGAGCAGCCCGCGGAGCGGCCCGGGGAGCGGCGCGGGGAGCGGCCCGAGGCTCCGGCCGAGGACGGGGGCCGCGACGAGGAGCGCAAGCGCACGGCCGACCTCTACGAGGGCAGGATCGAGGAGATGCACCGCCGGCACGTCGACGAGCTGCAGCTGCTCAAGCAGGGCCACAACGACCGGGTGGAGGGCCTGCTGCACCAGCTGGCCGAGGTGAGCACGCGCTACTGCGAGGCGCGGCCCGCCCTCGACGCCGCCGAGGCGCGCGCGAGGGACCTGGAGGCGCAGCTCGCGGCGCTCGGGGCGGAGCTCGCCGAGCAGCGGGCCCTCCTGGCCGACCAGGAGGAGCGCAACAAGCAAATGTACCTGAAAATGTATTCCAAGGGCCAGGAGGCTGCGAGGATGGAGCAGGCGGACCAGGTAACTCCCCCTCCCCCCCTTTCTCTCTCTCTCTCTCTCTGTCTTAGCTCTCTTAGTTAACTCTCTTGTGCGCTCCAGGTGTTCGAGCAAGCGCAAAAGAACCCCAGCAAGGTGTCCGTGGCCGAGCTCCTGCAGCAGTTGACCGTGAAGGAGGCCGAGCTGGAAAACGTCAAGGTGAGCCCACTTTTTCTCTCTGCGTGTCAACCTGTTGAAACGCGAAACAGCCATGTGAAGAAAAGAAAAACGATTATCCGAATATCCGAATAGCAGCACCCTCACCGCTCACTTATCCTCACATTTGCCTTGTAACATCAGTTAACACAACTACGTGTACTAACAATATTCCACTGTCTTTTTTGGCCGCCGCCGCTCACATAATCCAGCCATTCCAGGATTCAAGCTACTCGCCCGAACCGTTGGCTTTGGCCAGTCGTAGCCAAAGTTTATTAAGCGTACAGGAGGCTGTTTCTCTCTGGGTCCTTGGCACGCGTAAGGTACTGTATTCCTTACTCAACTGCCACGCGACTCTCGGATTATCCTAGGATTGTCATAGTGTGCATGTCCAAGTGTTGTATTTTTCTATTTTTTTTTTTTTTTTTTTTTTTCAATTAAATATTGCACATTTTTCATATTTTTAGCCCGTTTTTCAATTCGTTCAAACGCTCTTTTCTTTTTTCTCAACTTATATTTCTCGACGAGCATATATGTATATTATCATTGGGTTTTTCTCCTTTATTTTTGGTTCAATTTATTCTTGTACAGAAGGTAGATTTTTAATTTTATCGCGACTGCGAGAAAAGGGACAGCACATGGTGAGGATGACTTTTGAGCATGTCAATTTTTCATTCCGCACCTATGCATTTTCAGTTGCACTAATGTCTTTATGAACAAGTAAGTCATACATGCTGTTTTATTGAACATCTAGCACACTTAGAAGAAACAGCCTCTTAATTCCTCGGTGGACCTTGGTGACGCTAAGCTTCAGCACAGAGTTAGCTTTACTTGGTACACGCTATATTGTTAAACGTATATAATTTTATTTTTTCTGTTATATCACTATATATATACTTAGTAGAAAAGTAGAAATTGACGCGCACATTATTTTATTGAATACTAAAATGAATATATATATATTATTTATACAGGCAATGTATAGGCGCATCATAGACTCTAGAAATAACCAAGGAGCTCTCGATCCTGAGATCACCCTACAGTTCCTCAAGTCAGCAGTTTATTACTTCCTCACGGACAAGGAAAATCTCCATGGACATTTGAATGCTATCGAGAGTATTCTGGGCTTCACAGACTCAGAAAAACTCAATATTGATAGGATATACCGTTCGGCTAGAAAGTAATTACTGTGAACAATTTTGCCTTTTTAGCAAAGCGAATTTATAAAACGCAAGCAAACGCGCGCGATACTGCGAGTGTTGTCTCTTTCGTTGATACGACTCTTTTGTTTTATGACTATGGCAAATAATAGAGCGTATTTTTTTAATAGAAAACATATCTCGAAAAGCTAATTATCATGAACTATTAGAGAAACTTTAGATATAAGAAACATTAATTAATAAGTATAAATATTCCTATATTTTATTAATGTTTAGTTTTATCGTGTTTCATGTAAGTTTCACGTTCATGATAATTAACTGACTTCTAAAAGTAATCACTTTACTTAATTATTGACGGCTGCTTTACCAATACATAAACGTATTTGCCGGATATTGGCATTTTTATCTATACTTATTTAGATAGATTTCAAGATATTCAGCCAAAGTTCTGGGATTTTCCATCTATACGTCTGTATTAGATAAATTTTTAAAACAATATGCAAAAGCTTCTAGAGTTCATTATTCCAAGCTGTATAAAAATTGTCTGTATTTAAAAAGTTAATGTAATTAGGTTAAATTATTCTTTTCAAATCAAATGATTAAATATTTATTAAAAATAAAATACTTTAAATTTCGTTGTGAGCTGCGATTAAGGCGTTCAGGTGTCAATACTGACAAGTCCATTTTCAATAAGGGTAATAATAATTATTGAATGTTTTGCACCTTGATGCTTTAATTTATTTATATTTATAAACTATTTGATTTTTGAAAAATTTTTAAATCCCATGAACGTTAATAAAGCAGTACCTAATTAGCACCGAAGATTTTTAGGGTTACATTTGTCTTATATGTAAACCTGGTGATATTGTGTCCAGATGGGATAACCAACGAGACTGATGGTAATATCTTGCCTTTTAAATTTGCTCGAAATAGTAAGTTAGAGTATCAAAAATATTTTGAACAAATTATGTCTACTATTTATCTGAAAAATTTGCACACGGATACTCAACAAGTTCCATTTGTTGTAAAATATTTCATTTGTCTTATAATTTTTTAATAAAATATGTGCAAGCTCTCCTTGTGTTACTAAACGTTTATTTAAAGATAATTTGTATTTGAATAATACGACCACAAAGGTACTCTTGTAATGCAAGAGTCCTTGCCTGATGTATTTTAATTATGTGGTTTAATATTGACATTGAAATTCTTGCATGTGACGTGAATGAATTTGAAAATTCCCATTGCAGTTTGAGCCTCTTTTATATTTTAAGCTGTTATTAACAAAAGGAGGGATTTCTTTGTAAGAGGTATCCAGAGAAACAAGATGTTAAACTTTATGATATAAATCTGTCAGCACATATTTCATTTGGATGTCGCAAAATGGTAAATTATGAATTTTAAATAAATATAATAAAAGTACTATAAGATCCAAAACATATACATGTGTTAACATAAATACTTTCAACATCCTTCTCATTAAAAAGACACGTTTTAAAAAATTTAATTTTTTTTTTTTATTTTATTAATATAATTTTATAGTAAAATACATTACTGTAAGTTACTTTTTACCAGCTAAAATGATACCATCATATTTCTGTTGGAACCACTTCATGGCATCTTCTTTCGTAAGCCTGTGCTGGAATCCAACTTTGCCGATTTTCCTTCTTCTGTGTGCTACATTGAAACCTAAAAAATTTACCAAGTTAATAATGATTTTAATAACTCTGACATAATAACAAATTATTTAACTAGTCAAAAATCAGTTTTCCTTTACAATTATCAATTTTATTTGATTGTATAAAAACAATTTAAAAAATACTTTTGTCTGAAAAATACATAGCATAACAAAATTGTCGTTTGATATAAATAAAAAACTATTCAATTTAGTCAACGAGTATTTAAAAAAATAAATAAATTCAGAACCTTAGAGAATCAAGTCATATTATAATTTATACAAACTATTGAAAAATTTAAATTTTAATAGTTTGTCAATCTGCAGATCTGTTAAACCGCTACTTATATTTTTTACTCGCAAATTTAAAATCTAATTTATTTTATGGTTAAGAAATTTAATAATTTTTCTTATATGTAATTATTAGTGTTGCCTCCATTAAGTAACACACCCAGTAATGTAAGTGGGCATGGGTTGCAAATAAGAAGCAATTAATATAGCACATGCTTAACAAAAGCTATAAATGTTGCCTATATCAACAACATCTATAATACCAGATTATGTGCATAGTTTTAAAAAGAAAAAAAAAGTTGATTTCTTACCTGGGCGACCAAGAACAACGTAGAAGTCCAAACCATAGATACCAATACTGGGATCGTATTTGATACCCAAGTCAATGTGTTCCTGAATGCCAAAGCCAAAGTTGCCTGTGCAAGAGAAGTTTTCTTTGCGCAACTCGTATTCACGGACCTGTTAAGGAAAGTGATATAGAAAATTAGAAATCACAAATTCATTCATAGTGACTAGGTATCTATCAATCTTAATTTAAAAATTTCTGATAAAAGATCTCTTTTTTGTCATATTAAAATCACACAATAATTGACATTTTAGAAAAAATTCCTATCAGTTGATTCTAGAATTTATCAAAATTCACTCTATGCACTTGTTTATTACATATCGAATATGGTTTTAAAATGTCCCTAGTTTCAATAAGTGAAGCCTTAATTATCTTTTAAATTATATTAGAAGATGACTACTACAATCTTTTAGATCTTAATGTAACTTTATGTACTTACTTTCAAACCTCTTTCGAGGATTTCTTCAGCCTTTGCTCCACGAACTGTGCAGTGAACAGCAATTTTTTCATTACGACGAATACCAAAGGAACGCACAGT
Organism: Torymus auratus; assembly: GCA_900474315.1. Lineage (NCBI taxonomy): Eukaryota > Metazoa > Arthropoda > Insecta > Hymenoptera > Torymidae > Torymus > Torymus auratus. Next base: position 14,531 of record UXGD01004948.1, read on the forward strand.
GTAACGAGCCTTGGAAAATACTGGTTGTTGGCCAGTCAACTGTTCCAACACCTAAATAAAAAATTTGGTATACTTTCAAAAATATTTTTTTTACTTTACAAATGCAATAAATATAAAATAAACAAATACCTTGGCAGCTCGTGTAAGTCTGTCACCAGATTCTCCGACACAAATGTTCAAACACAGTTTGCGGATCTTAACTTCCCGCATAACATTTTTGGAGGCATCCTTGGGTTCCTTCTTCGTCTTCTTAACGGCTGCTTTCGCAGGAGCTTTCTTAGCGTCCTAAAAAAATATGTGTTTAAAAAGTTAATTTAGAACTAAATTTGATTTAAAAGTATTTTACAAAAGGTTAGAATGATCATAGTGCACGTCGAACGAAAACAAGCGTGCCGAACCGTCACTTCATAACACGACAAAATAAAAATAAAACATGAATAATTTTAAAAACTAATATTATTTAGACTTAAAAAGTTTATCTATTTATTCACATATAGTTAAACTAACAATTTTTCCATTATGATTCGTATGATATTCAAAGATTTTTTAAGAATATTTTTCATGCCGCAAACTCACCGCCATGATGGAGAGGAAAGGAACCCTTCAGCAACTCTCTCTAGTGTGTTTCTGTAGTATTACGACCCGACTGTCGGATTCGATCATTCGATGAGCAGAAAGGCTGCTTCTGCAATGGTCGCCGAGTTGACCAATTGGAATCCGGGAATGTTGCTCACTTTATAAGCGCTGAAACGCATGGAGTTGTGGGAAGATTTAAAAACAAATTCTAACACGAGAAAGAAATTAACTTCGACTGGAAGTTTATATTATTATTAAAATTTAACCCTTTTCTTATATAAAAATAGAAGTGTAATGTAGGTACTATTCTGATTTGATGTACAATCTCTTCAAAATTTTTTTCTGAAAATTCAAAATTGAAAAAGAACAACACCCCTGATTGTACATAAGATGCGATGTGATGTGATGCGGCGCGGCGCGGCGCTGTGCGATGCCCGCACTGTTGCTGCTTTGGCTACTTAGGCTGTCTCCAATCAGTTATATAACAAGTGTGCACGTTACGCGCTGGCTTCTCTTATTGGTCGTCGTAGGCGTGCAATCCTGCTCCCGGCCAATGAGAGAAGTAAGCGCGTTACGTGCACGCTGGTTATAAC
>UXGD01004949.1:0-15699 GCA_900474315.1 Torymus auratus
CTAATTTTTGATGGAACACCAGCGTTTTCGTATATGTTATGACCTATCAAATGAGATAAAACTTGTCCCGAAGGTGTTCCTTCCAAAAAAATCTTTTAACATTTTGAACTCGCGATAAGTGCTACTTTTTTTGAGATTTCCTCATATACAGGGTGTCAAGTCCCGGGACGGCTGTATATTTTCTCAGGAAAGATATCCTCTCTTCAAAAAGTGATGGCCGTATGTTGTGAAGCCTTTATAGATTCGTTTTGATTGGTCTGTAAGAAATAGGCATGAAAATTTGCTATTTCCGCTACAGTTGAAATTTTTAATCTATTAATTATTCTTAATTATTTAAAACCAAATACTTAAATCGATCATAATAGAATGAAAAATTAATCATTTGATACTTTGAAAAATTATTTGGTTATGACATCACTTAAACTACTCATAATGAAATCATACTGAAAAATTATATTCATAACCTCAAAAACAAAACAGTACGCGCGCAGAGCGTTTGGGTTTTGCTAGTTGTTAAAAAGGGTCAAAGTCATTTCTGAAGTAATTTTCAACGAGGAATTCAACCGGGACCTTCAATTTGACCGTAAACTTGACCTTCAAGGTCATTTATTTATATAATTTAGTGAAATAAAATCCTATTTTGAGGTTATGTGGGAGGGGTTGGGGATAGGGGTTCAACAAAAATTTCAAAAATTCTCTTTTTTTATAACAATTTTGGTAGTATCGGTCTCTAAGGAAAATCTAACTAAGGCATTTTTGACTATCTTAACCGGCAATAGCCTTTATATAATTTTTTTACCTATATCTAAATTTAGGCTTTTCCCGATGTTCCATGAGGTTATCCTTGTTTAAGAGTGAGTTCTATGTACTGGAACATGTTACAGGAAATGGATTTTATGAATATTTGGTTGAATTAGATGGCTAAATATCTGAGAACCATAGATAACATAACAGTACTGCAAAAGATACAAGTTTTAGAGGATTGCTCGTATGTACACAGAGAACATTTTTTTTGTAAACTTCTCTTTTTTTATGAGAAAATTTACTATTTTCACAATAGTGCTGAAATACACTCGTCATGTGGGATGTTTACGTTTTTAAATAATGATTTTTATGATTTACGTAACAAATGTTACTTTATAAAAAGTATATTACACACCTAGGGAGCAAAAGTAAAGAATGTCCCAGATCGCATGAAAATTGTCACCCGAGCCGGGCGCCGGAAGCAAAAGTGGTACTTTCGGCCCACTAGGCAAAAATAGTAATTTTTATGATTGCTAAAACGAAATATCATATCACATTACATATTACAGATTCAATCAATTTTCTACAAAAATAATAAAAATTATTATTTTAAAAGTAAAATTTGTTACGTAAATCATACAAATTATGATTTAAAAAAGTAAAAATCCAACATAACGAGTGTGTCCCAGCACTACTATGAAAACAGTTTATTTTCTTATAAAAAGAGTAAAGTTACCTAAGAAATTCTTCTCCGTGTGTATTTTGATCAAAATTATTGAATTTGCCAAAAGAACTTACGTATAACAAATATGGAAATGAATGATAACAAAACTAAAGTAGGTATATATACCGTATATCGTATATATACGATATCGTTTTAGAAGCATACTATAACTAACAAACTCTTATTTTACCCTTATTACATAAGAATAGTCCAGCTAGACACCATCAAACTTATTTCCACATATTCAAATCCCCCTAGAAAATTAAAAATCACACAGAACATATTCCCGTTCTCATTATTTTTATCCGAAAAAAAAATACTCCACACACAGACGATGTTAATTAGCCCGAGTGCAACGCGACCTCAAGAGCGACCGTTCAGCTGCATGCACGCGCCCGCGTCGACGTCTCCTCGTCAGCGCTCCTCCTTGCAAGCGCGCGCGTGCCGGAATTAGGCCGATCGCTCACCGTGAACACACGCGCTTACTCTCTCTCTCCCCCCTCGGCAAACGAGTAGCAGCAGCAGCAGTCGGTGGAGGTATCTCTATATGATAATTATCTCCCGTGCTTGCGCGCGCGTGCACGCGGAGGAAGCGGAGTTATGATCTTCGATCTTTACTACTACTACTACGGCTTCGATTTCCGCGGCTGCTGCGGCTGCGCCTCTCGTCAATTACCGCGGCGTTCCTCTCAGCTCCTATATATATAAACGAGAGAGCCGGCGCATTTGAAATTCCCCGAGTCGCGCAAAATCGCGAGCTGCTGCCCCGCATCACAGAGAGCAGCGTGGAGAGAGATAGATAGAGGCAACCCAGGGGAGGGACACCCACGACGTATAGTCCTCTTCGGTGGCATAGAGGGGAAATCGGGGGAATGATAAGTAGGCTTTCTCGGTAGTACATATATATACGGACGACGGATTCGCGGATCGCCGCTGCAAGCGCAGACGAGGCGTATAACGAGAGAGCGCATATTAAGGTCGATCTTAATTAGCCGGCAATTTAATTAGGATCAGCGCCGTGACGGCCAGGCGAGCGCGCGCGTGCGCGATAATTAAGACGGTCAGTACGTACCTACGCAAGGAGGGAGGCCCCTCACCTCGAGAGAGCAGATGGACGCGGTAGATAGGTAGATAGATCGTCACGGAAGAGAATCGCGCGCGCGAGCATTCTTATTCGCGTGTCTGTGTGTGTGTGTAGGCTCTCTTGGGTCTTTCTTAATTTGATGGTCTATATAATAAGCCGAGTGTGCGCTAGCTGCAGTGTGCGCTGCAGTGCTGCTATGGTCATTATCGGGAGAGGTAACCTGCGGACGCGCGATTGTTGGGTTTAATGGGAGGGTGATTATACTGGCGACAGTTGTCGTATGAGGTGTAGGGAGAATGTGGTCCCGAGTTTCAGAGGAATATGCGAAAATGTCGTTTTTTTATGAAGCATTAGGGAAAGTGCGAAAAGGTGTACTAATGAGTATACATGTGCATTTTTTTCATATATAAGGATATAGAAAAACGAAAATTCAATTATCGAACGGCAAAAGTTGAGACATAATGAGTTCAAGCAGATGTATACAGTCTACAGGTGTTTACGTACCGTCGTAAACTTTAATTGAATCGTCGGAAATCCGCGCTCAGCGCAAACCCTATATATAAAAAAAAATCTATGAAAAAGTCGAATCAGTATAATCCCGAAATAAGGAGATATTAATAATCGGCCAACAGCTTATTACAACATTTATTGATTTGAATTAAGACTCTGCGCCCCGCCTCCTTCCAACATCTTTATTATTCCCAAAATTTATTGCCCCAAACAAGCGGATCATACCTACGGTCAGAGAGATTATATATATATATTTCCCATTCCTCGATCCTCCGATCCAATAAAAATTTTAACGTTCGATTTGATTAAGAAATAAAACGAACAAATTATTATACTATATACGGGGAACCATAATCTCCGCGCCACTCCCTTCCTATACTACCACATAAACTCTTCCTATATATAATACACAAAAAACCTCTTTTTCACTTGCTTTTTTCGCAACCTCTCGCGAGTCGCAGCGCAGTACGCGAGGTCGAGGCCTCTTTTATTACCCATCAGAGCGCGCGCGTATATATCCCCTCGTATAAGCGTCATCGTCGTCATCGCACATTATGCAAATGCTCGCGCGGATTTCCTCCCTCCCTCTCTCATTCCTATTCGGCAGCTCTTATATAGGTATGCGCAGCTACTAACGCGCGCGTGATTTCGGCCGTATATACCTATATAATACAGCAAGGATATACCGAGAGAACGAAAAAAGGGCTGCTGCTGCTGCAGTGCAACCGGTCCGACCGGCACGCTGCGCTCTGCTACAACCATCCTCTCTCTCTCCGACTCGCGGGAATGCGTTGAAATGAAATCATTAGCGTCTTTGGCGGAGCGAGCCGGTAACGATCGCCTCTAATAGGGCCCTGCGTATATGTATATACGTGTACACGTAAGCCGAGAGAGAGAGCTAAATAATGGTATTGTAGCGATCGGATTTCTATCGTTAACAAGCGCCACGCGAGCGAGCAATGCGCGTAGTAGGTATTGCCCCAAAGGCGATATTGCGAAACGCGCGCGTATGCGTGCGTGCGTGCGTTGTTTCGTGTAAATCTTGTAAATGCGCGACGCGGTGGTCGTTAAAAGCGCGCGGCACGCGGCCCGGAGAAAAAAGCCGAGGTATTATATCCGCAAGGATCGATGTATATGTATGTGTGTCTATATACATGCGTATAGGGTTTGGGTATGTAGGTGATGAAAATGAGGCGCAGTGTTATTGCCAATTAAACGCTACGCCCGCGTGCGCGTGCCGTGCGTAACTTGAGTATTATGTTGTCCGCTATGCACTGGGGGGAGACACCTTGTGTGGTACTTATGAGTACCCCGCAGGCTTTCGTTTGTCGCATTAGAAATGAGCGTGTGTCTATGTGTGTGTGTGACGATAATTTGTGGATGGTTTTTATACTGATTTTGGAGTATCGTATTTAGGGTCTTGTTAATGGCAAGATAATGGTATATGAATTAGTTATTTAATTAAATATCTCATTTGATGATAATGATTTTGAGGAAAAAAATCGATCAAGAAAGTCATAAGAATGCGACGATTTGGAATTATTAACTCGGTGTCTGACTAGAGTCAACCGCAGTAACCTCTTTGCTACTTGATTGGCATTTTATTAAATTTTCTTTAATGATATATTTTCGTGACTTTCTCACAAAAAGTAATGTTTCGTCAATTTTCGACTAAACGGGGTTTCCAAATATCCCTTTATCACCTAAAATTCAACAACGAACAACCTAACGGCCAATCTCCCACTTCGAAAGCCCATACGCACATAAACATCATTGTCAGCAGTCACTTTACACATCAATCCCACCTCGACCCTTCTCCCCTTGCCCGCTACTACTATATAACTACTTCTACCGACATACCTGTCCTCTCTCTCTTACCGCGCGCGCGCACAAACAAAGGGACATCTAATAAGGTTTCCTGCGCGCATTCGCGCAACTATACCCTCCTGACTAGCCGTCTATATATACGTATATATATATATATATACACACGCTCGGGCGCAGGGTGATTGAAAGTAACGACGGCGCACGGCGACGTGTCGGCCGCGTTTACTGTCCTGTTGTCTCTCCGCGTGTGCATGCATGCATGCTTGCGCGCGCGCTGCACTTGTCGCCGCGCCGCCGACGCCGCGGTGCAGTGGCTTTTGTTCTCTCTGCAAGTGTGTGTATTGTGCGCGCGATGATGCTTTCGGATAGTGTGTGTATAAGGATGGGATAAGGAGAGGAGAAGAAGGAAGATGGAGTCGGTGCATGTGGCGAGTTACTTTATTTGCTGACCGGCTATTGGGCGGGTGTTTTTGTTGTTGGCTTTAGTTTTGAGTTGATGGATTTTGCAAAACATTTTTTTTTGTGTGAAAAGGGTTTGATGAGAGGATTTGGATTTAAGAAGTATGGTTACGAGGCTGGAAGACTAGATTTTTTTTTTCATTAACAGTAAAACTCTTGGTCTTACTGTTTCCATCTGTTTTTACTGATTCGATTATTTGATATTCTGAACTCTTTTTGGAAATCAATTTTAAGCACTTTATTGTGATTGAAATAATTACTGCAAATTAAAACATCAAGTTTATTTCTGGACAAACGGACGATTATAATAGTCGTTGTAAATTCTCACAGGCAAATAAATATTATTCTTCTATGTATCACAGCAAGTACAAAAGGTCTCTGTACACAGAAAAAGATAAACTGCTTGGTATGAGAAAATAGAAATAGAAGATCCTGTGATGCAGAAAAATAATCTATACTGATATTTTAAATTGTCATCTTTTCAACGCTGAAGGATTTCTGTTTATAATATATTATAGGAAAGAAAGACGCCTTAGCACAAACGGAATCATGCTCCCTGGCCCTATTTTTTATTCTTGGTCACTCATGCCAAAAAAGGGTACATGGATATTTAACATACAAGTTTTACCATAAATTATAATATGGTAAGTAAAATTAATACAAAATTAATAATGAAAAATAGTCTACAAAAGGAATCACACAGCGACTTAGTCAACCTAAGTGTAGAGGTACGAGTAACCTCAAGATATCACAGATCAATATATATTAAATGAAGAAGATTGAAATAGTCAGTCAATGTCTAAATACAATGATAAAGTCAATTTGACACTCATCACATACAATATACATACAAAATATCACAGTTATGTATGAGTCAGTCTAAGTTTAATACTCGTAAAAAGCACGTTTAACCCTTTTCCAGGCCGAAGTAAACTTACTATAGAAAAGGGTTAAAGCCACTCAGACTTGGTATAAACTTTTTGTGCACCATGGAAGGGAATTCTACAAGTGCACACGTACGACTCGAAAAGATTGTTTGCCGGTCTCGGAGTGCACCTGTGCACCATGTTACTAACCAGTAGGTATCTATTTTTCTAAACTCATTTTATTTATTTTAACTTAATTTCCAACAAATCTCTTTATTTCCATCAACCCACGCACTCGCAACTCGCACTCGACCTGATAATTCATTACCCCTTCTACCAATACAAAAATAAGCAACACCACCGCACACTGTAACCAACGACCATATTCCAACGAACAAAAAACCTTTCCCCCACCTGAAATATTACCCCAGACTTATCTCCGCCACCGCACGTGATCGATCCTCACCTCTCTCGCGCAATGACCACCTCGACAAGTCATCCTCTGACGAGCCTCTGCGCGCCCCGCGCTGCAACAAAAATCTCTTCTCTCTCTCTCTCTCGTACATATAATAAGGTGGTAAATGGCGGCTGTTCGTTATACATTCGCTCGATCGATCTTCGCGCGCGCGCGTATAGATCGGCCAAGCGAGACAAGCAAGCGTGCTGTGCTCTATACGCTGGCGCGCGCGCTCGAGCCCCTCCCGATATGATTATGATTTTACACTCGAGAACGCGCGCATTATACATACCGCTGGCTCGCGCATAAGTAGTAGTACGTACGTACGTATACGTATATAGTCTCCTCTCTCCCGGGGGCATAGTCCGGATAAGTAATCGCCACGGCGATCTCGCCTGTTTTTCCGGAATTCCTAGAAGACGTCGTATATAGCTGCCGGCGCGCATACATGCATGCCAGCGCAGCTGTTTTTGCACGCGTTCAAAGCAACAGCAGCAGGAGATATTGTGTTGCGAGGGTTTTTAGGATTAGGATGCGGTGGGTGCGCCTGTGGTGTATAGGTGATAAGTAGATCGCAAGGAGAAAGAGAGGGAATTTCTAGTGGAAATGTGTTTTGCGAGCGTTACCGCAGCAGAATCGAGTGTGTTTTTTGAGAGGGAAAAAGGCGTCCAGAGATTTTCAAATTGATGCTGGAGTTTAGCCGGTGGTATTACAGACGGGCAGACACGGAATGCATTTGTATAAGTGTGAATAGAGCAATGAAGGGCGAGGATATAGTCGAGGAATATCAATACGTTGCGGTGGAGTGTTTCGTGCAAACAAAGTAGAATTATATTTTTCGTCTTGACGAAGCAAAGTAATCGATTGTTTTGTAGTTTTGAATAAAATATGAACGAAGAAATGTTGAGGAGTTTAAAAAAATTTAAACCCGAGTTAAAAAAAAAAGTCTGAATCAAGTCTGGTTAAAGTCTGGGTCGAAAGTATGGCGAATGCAACGATTGGTTTAGGAAAATTATATATTTATCTGTTACTTAAAAAATTAAATGCATGTTTAGATTTTGTTATAATTTGTAGGTAGCCATCATAATAATAGTGATGCAATCGTCTATTGTTAAGGAAATGCGGGAATTCACCACTTTGCGTACGCTGAATAGACATGGAAAATGGAGTTTTGCTCACTTAGTTTAGAAAAATGAATATTCATCTCTCTTAATTTGAATAAGTGAAATTTTCACTTCTTTTAGAAGCACATGTCTTTTGCACTCTTTAAATAAGTAAAAAATTTAACATGAGAAACCATATAACATTCACTTATTCCATGCCAATATTCACTTATTTGGAAAGTACATAGTCGTGCATTTAGAAAAAGTGAATATTGACATATTGAATACGTGAAATTTTTCACCTCCAAATAAGTCAATTAATTGCTTAATCATTTTTTATTCACTTATTCATAAGTGAAATTTTTATCTATTGAATATCGATTTTAGTTATTTTTTTAGTGAAATAATAGACTTCACTTATTTAATATGTAAATATTCACTTAATTCGCAGTACAAATACGTTCACCCTATTACTTTCCAAATAAGTGAATATTGACGTACAATAAGTGAATTTTCACTTATTCAAATTTAGAGAGATAATCATTCCAAAATATTATCAAGTTTGGCAGAGAGTCTTATTCTTCTAGACTTTTCGACGTGTTAATGAAAATCTGGCAGAAAGTCTAGATTAAAGTCTGGGCTATTTTCGATGTAAAGTAGAATGTCTGGTAAAAAGTCTGGGACTTCCCTAGACTTTTGCAACCCGTGGTCTGAGAAAATGTTTGAAATCGTCCCGTTAGCGAGACTTTGGAGCCAGACTTTAGCCAAACTAGATCCAGACTTCTTTTTCTTTACTCGGAAAGAATCATTAATTAACTTTTTGTCTATCATCATCATCATCTCTCATTTGTTAATGTAGCCTTTACAATCACCGCCGCACCACCCTCCCTTTTTGTCCATAAACAAACGTCGTATATCCCCAACATTTCCCAATTAATCATCGATCCTCCTCTTTCTCCCTACAAACACACTCTTCCGATAAAACTCAAACAAAAATCCTCAATGACAACTCGCACACATATATAAAATCTACCAACTGCAGCTTGTGCACGCGCGCATCCGAATCGCTACCATCCGATCGACCCTACACACTCTCCACACATACACACAGTCTTGCTTCCCCTCTCTCTCACCGTATCGGATGTGGTCGGCAGCAAGTCGTATATACTTGTAGCGCCGGCCGCTCTCTCTCTCTCCCCCGCGGAGCGAGCGCGCGTTGGTGAATGAACCCTGGTGCGGTGAATGGGTACGCGAGAGTGCAGCACGGCTTGAATGGAAGCGCGTGCTGCAGCGAAAAAGCGCAGCGCGGAGGGAGCATATTATGTGTGAGTGCGTGTGTATGTGAAATACGATGGGTTTATTGAGTCGGGATTAGCAGGTGGGGCATCGTGGTATGGATGTTTTTAGAGAGAAAGAGGTGGAACCTGTTTGAGGAGGAGAGAGGTTGACATTTTTGCTGGAATGTATATGTGGGGAGGTTGATCGTGATCGATATAATAATGCGCGGCTCGGAGCTATTAATAAAGCTTCGCGGGGTGTAAAAATTGTAATGGCAGCTTAGAAAATAGTTAAGAGGTAATATACCAGATGACAAAACCTCTCAGTCGTGCGTTAATCGGCCGGTCAATTTAGCAGCCATTAATTTACACCATTAAAAATTGTTGTGCTTTAATTTTCATATTAACCGTTCGCCATCGACGCATTAATGAAAATAAGATCCGTTCCTTAAAACGGTAATACACAATTAAAATATAAAAAAACCATCGCCACATTACGCGCAAAAGTAACAACAACAACAACAATAAAAACATCCTTTTCGAAACCCGAGCCACACAGCGACCTGTATATACGTATATGCACAGCCTTCACGAGCAACCGGACTCTCTGCGGCAATTTCGCGCTTTGCCTCTGATTACACTCATGAATGAGAGACAAAGTATACCCGCGTTCGCTCTCTCTCCCTACCTCTCTCTCTCCACTTATGAATGAAACCCCGACGCGCGCAACAGGTGAAGGGACGAAGCGCTCTCCTACTACTACTGCTGCTGCTACAACCTCGAGGAAGGAAACGCGAGGACACTGCACGCGCATGTGCAGAGAGAGAGAGAGGAAGTTCGCGAACGCGCGCGCTTACTCTCCCACAACCGCCGGACGGGAAGTCTAATAACGAAGGAACTCCGCATGGGGGGTCGAGTGTGTATATGTACGTACACGCACGCGATGAGCGTCTTTGAGACACTGCTGCTGCCCCTCCCGGATGCTGAGGTCGTTGCGATGCGTATAGAAAAAAAAGCGTTGATAATTCGAACGACGTGTCCTGAACAAATATATATTATACGTGCCTCTCATGTTGGTGTACGTGGATATACGAGAGTCATTTTGGTTCGTTACGGTTTTGGGGATTTTTTTTTCTCTGTAGCGGTCCGGGTCAATAGTCGCGTCTATGCTGTGGATTTCGTCTTGGTTTCCTTATTTTTTTTTCTTTTTCTTTCGTGGACGTGGGTTGTCGGTGTAGAGAAAAAGGAGGATACGAAGGCGCCCGAGGTGAGACAGTTTTTTGGCCGACGCTATGTTTGTTTGAGATTACAACACGAAACAGCGTTCGGATTTTAAAAAGCTATGATGTTTGCTGTGTTTATATCGTTTTCATATATCATTATTATAGGGAGTTCGTTTAAGTCGCTGGCCTATATACAACGGTGTATAATATATATGTAAAGCGGATTGTTTAACGAGTGCTATATTAAGCTCATTAGCAAAGTGTGCAGACGTTTCTTATACGCAGCCTTTCTATTGTCGCGGTGACGTATATTAGGAAAATTTATTAGATCTCCAGTCGATTGTGCGCGCGTTTTTTCGACCTACAGTGTATTATATTAATACTGCAATGCGTGATATACTAATAAACGGTCGTTATTGCATGATGTACATTCCACATTACTTAAACAATGCTCAATATACAATTAAAGCTGAAAAATGTATTGAAAAATCCTATAAATGATAACGCAGGCAACTTGATCGTGGTCACTCCAAAACAGCCTTACTCTAAAAAATGAATACGTGAAAAGTTGTTCATTGGTGCGAATAAGTAAAAAAATTGACAAATTCTTTAGTATGAATATTTAGTTATTGGAGAAGTGGAATGAAATGTTCACCGCGTAATAAGTGAATATTCCAGTAAGTAATTAATCAATTTTTTGTTTCACTTATTCGCACCAGTGAGCGACTTTTCACATATTCATCTTTAGAGATTTATATCCCCGAACCGTCTGAAATATACGCTGATTGACATCATCCACAGCAACGCTCCCACACATACATATCCACACTCGCGCTGGAGTGCACCACCTTGGCGACCGCGCAGGAATCCCGGGGCGCGTCCCCCTTTACCTCCGCTCTCTCTCTCGCGGCAGCAGCATTAATCGCGACCGCGCGCAGCAGAAGAAGAAGAAGAAGAAGAAGAAGCCGGAGAAGAAGAAAGCCACCGCCGGCAAAGAGAGCCGCGCAAGTTGGGCAATGAGGTCCATCGGCACGGGATCGCTACCCGATAAAGGCGTCTCCTCTCTCTCTCTCTCTCATTCTCCCTCGGAGAGCAGCGGCTGCTCGCGGTGGCCTTGCGTAGTAATAAGGCGGCGGCAGCGGCAGCCCTGCGAACAATGGACGTGCGCGTGTCCGGGGGGAGGGGAGAGAGAAAGAGAGTCAGAGAGCCGCAAGTGCGTGCGGTAACGAGGAGAGCAGCCCGTGCGGCATCTCTCGAAGGACAAGGAAGCCAGTATATGTGTGTGTACGTGTGTGCAGCAGGAGCGAGCGGCAGGATGGAAGAGAGGAGCTCGCGTACCTATACCGCTCTTGATATATGGCGCGAGCGAGAGGCCGATAACGAGCTTGAAAGGGGGAGAGAGAGAGAGAGAGAGAGTGAGAGGTTGCCGCCGAGAGAGGCCTCGCCCATATAGTGTACGAGAGGAGAGTTTTCCTGGCTGGATTTGCGAGTACAGTAGCGAGGCTATGACGAGAAGTATAGATGCAGGAAAATCAGTGGGAGGTGGGAGAGGGACGCGAGGTTGACAATATTCGCGCGTGGATGTGTGCTCCGATATAAGAATGATATCTGGTACCTATAGGTTGTCGGTAATAATATAGAGCTTTGGCAAAGGTTGTTTAGATATAAATTTTAAGCAGTTTAGTGTAGAGTGGCATTTTTGCCGTGTTAAAATTAAAGTAGAAGCTGTAGTTAACGCAATAATATTTTAGCATGTATATAGTTCAAACTTTAACAAACCAGTATCCGGGAGAATCTAAATCAAACGTTTAAATATTTCACGAATAGATATCTTTGCAATTCGATATTATATAGGTATCTGTGGTGATATTGACAAAGGGCTCGCAAGTCCAATTTTTTCGGACATATAGAGTTATATGGTATTTTTTTGCATTACATGAGATCCATTGCAGCATCTGGATAGGTATCTATAAATACCTACAGATAAATTTTTCAAAAAAAAAGAAAAAATGTAATTTAAAAAAGGGACAGTCCACTTGATTCTATTGTGTTCTTACATTTAACCCATACGATGTCTCGTAAACTTTTTCAAGTGCCTGTTCTACATCGTCACCTATACATATATTTATATAATTTTTGTACTAAAAGCTTTTCTCAACAATCGACAGTACTATACTTTCCTTATACATAATTTTTCAGAAGAATCATACTGACATCATATAGTTCCCACCGAATACCACACACACCTGCCTCATATATACAACAAACCAGCAACGCAGGACACTCAAGTACACTCACTTATACCTACCACCAAAATCACCGCTACCATATTCGATAATCGCTCTTTCTCATTCCCACCCTCCTTATGTCCAATCCTCCACCGCTGCGAAAACTGCAGCGCAGCTGTACCTATATCGCTTCCACACACGTGCTCGGTCCAAAGTGAAAGCTCGCTCTCGTCAGAAAACAATCACCCTGGGTATATAACTACCTATACACTTCCCAAGCAGGCGCGGGCACGGGCGCGAAAAAACGAGCTTGTAATTTCGGCCTATCTCGCCTTATATAATCCTCTCCCGCCTATACGGCAATACACGGCATAAATCAAAGCCCTAATATATGTATACCCCGGTCGCTCTCTCTCTCTCCCGCTCGCGCGCGAGAAGACGCTTTTTATCTCCGACTTCTCTCTCTCTTTCTCCCGTATATAAGACAATGCGTGCGGCATTTACATACGCGAGTACGCTCTCCCTCTCTCTCTCTTTCGCCGGGGGCTACTCGTTGCGCGGCTACGGCTGCTAAGGGGGTACCCACACACACATACGCGTATTTATATGTATAGGCCGAGGCCGAGAGCGCGCGCGCGGCCGGCAATTACCGTGCCTCGCCCGCGGCGGCCCGCGCACGGTGGGTCTGCTGCTGCTGAGGCAGCCTCGCTCTCTTTCCTCCTCCTCCTACTTCTCCTTCTGCGCGCGCGCGCGCTTGGCGATGTGCTTTTTTCTCGGCGAGCTGCGCGCAGAGACGGCAGCTGCTGCCTTATATACACGCGCGCGAGCGGCTTTTTCAAATCCCGACTTTGGCGCGGAAAAAATGTCGAGCGCGCCGGGCCCCTTTGATCTTTTGCCCGCGCATATTATTTACGCATATTGTTCCGATCTACCAATCTCTCTTTGTATATGTGTGTGTATATAGGTGGTGTATATACTTTTCCGGATTCTTCCGATTTGTCGCTTATCGGAGAGGAGGGCGGTGTTCGCGCGTGCATATAATTGGGCGGAACAGCTGCACGCACTGCCGCGCTCGTTTATATTATTACGCGGTACATTCGCGAGGTGTCGGCAATGCGCGCTTGAAATTTCATCTCGAGAATGCAGAGTATCTATAATATGTATAGGTGTACGTACGTGTATATGTGTGCATTTGTTCGTGTATAGCTTTGATTTCAACCTCTTTTATGTATACCTCGCGGTTGTCTCTCGACGCGTATATAGAGTACATAGATTATGCATGGACCCTCCTCTCTCTCGTGACAAAGTATATATATAAAAGCAGCGTCGATATAACCGCGAAGCGAACAAAAAGAAAACGACACAACGTGGCGCATCAAGCGCACGATCGACTCTCTTCGTATATATACAAAAACCCCGTATATACACAGACACAAACACACGTTGACGTAGAAGAATTTAGGAGCGACGGGCTCGCGGCTCGCTGCCTTTGAAGTCGAAAAACAATGGCATTGTGTCTCTTCTCTCTCTCTCTCTCTCTCTCTAGCCTCGCCTTTCGCTCGATCGTCCAGTTTAGGGAAAGCCGAGTGGATATAAAGGGTGAGCGCTGATGTATTTATGAGCCCTTTATTAAAGTCGCCTGGGAGAGAAAGAGAGGAGTCGGCGGTATAGCAGCGTAACGCGCTACCGAGTCTGTGCTTTAATGGAGTTGTTGCGCGCGCGCTACTGTCGCGAGGTAGTAGTAGTAGCTGGGTTGTCCGCTCGCGTATGTACGCTAGAGGTACGTAGTAGTAGAAGTAGTCGGGACGAGAGGAGTTGGTACCTACCGTGATACACTAGAGTGCTGCTGCTGTATGCGCGGTAGAGGCCTGTCGGTTGAGAAGAACAAGTCGCTCGTTGTGGTTACTTTTTGGGAGAGGAGGGATGAAGGTTATTTACTGCCCTCGGAACGCTTTTTAAAAGTAGTCGAGTGATGGTTAAGATGGGGTGGAAAGTTGCGTGTATGTGTGTATGTGTGTGCGATAATAATGTGGAAAAATTATCATAGTAATCGATTCGGTCGCTATTATGTATAAGAGTTATAGTAACATTGTGAAAGTTTGCGTGGAATTGGTAGATGACGTATTTAGCTCGTTTCAATTGATCACCTTTATTATAATTTTATTAGACTATCTATTTTAGATATCTTATATTGCAGTTTTGTTTTATTTTAGATATCTTTTATTGCATTAAAGCCTCTGTTATTTATTATGATTGATTATAATTATTGTATAATAGGGCTGCACGAGAGCAAGACAATACAATATTTCTATAATTATTGTCTCGCTCTTGTAAATTCTTGAAAATTTCTCTCTTGTATTGGTCTTGTCAGTTAATATGAAAAGTATTATTGTCTTGTCTTGAAATTCTTGATCATGATTTACGCAGACCTGCAACAGTAAGCGAGTCAAACATTAGAAAAGGTCTCAAACCCAAATACCCAGGAACGCGATGTCGACGCAAAAATGGAGAGACGGAGACGTGCGACAAAAAGAAAATCGATTATATAAAAAAGTCTTAAACCCAAATAGTCGGAGTACACTAGGTCCACGTAGAAGAGGAAAGAGAGGCTTAAAAGGGCTTAAGCCTAAATTAAATTAAATTTATGAAAATTTTAAGTTACAAATCTACTGAATTTTAAGAATAATGTAAATTGAACATAATTTAAGATACAAAAATATATTATTTTGGTTTAACATAAAACAATAAAATTTCGGCAAAAATTTTAAATTTGATTTTTCTTGCCACATGGCGGGAAATATATGTGCCGCCGGTCAGAGCCTAGTTCGCGTACTGCTGCTAGGCGGCGCACTCACGCCCTGTTGCCTCATGTACCTAAGTAAGTTGGCCCGAGCGGATATAGGAGCGTGGCACGCGTCTCGTCAGTAGATGGCAACTACCGAAGTTTATTGAGGTAACAAAGGCGCCTTTGTGTGCGAGTTAAATAATTGTTTTTATTTAATTAGTATTATTATGATTATTTCGATAAATTATTACGATTAGAAAATGTTAAGTTTTTTTCAAGATAAGACAAGATACTTTACATTCTTGTCACCACAATCTTGATATTACATAGAAAACTGTATAGAAATATTGTATCGATTATTGTCTTGAATATTGAGGCAAAACAATACAATATCAAGATTAATCTTGCTATA
>UXGD01004950.1:0-15697 GCA_900474315.1 Torymus auratus
TATATACACATATATATTAAATCTAAAATTGCTTAGATTTTATTTCATAATAATACAATTACAGAGAGCAATCAGAATCTTGTTCTGTACAATTTGATACTTTGCTCCATTAACATAAATCTCATTTTTCTGCATTATTTTGATTGCTAACATAAATGCAACATTAAGTAACACTTGAGTATTACAAGAATATTTCCTGTATACCTAGTCGAATATCTGACATTTTTCATAGGATGAACAGTAGTTTTATAAATATAATATTATGCATCAAGCATAATTTTGTTTAATGTAAACATTTAAAAATATATTCCTATGAAAAGTTTCAGATTAACATTCTTTGATCATTTAGCAAGTAAAAAATTCATTTTAAATATAAAACAGATGATATAGCACCTATAAATGAATTGATAAATGCTTTTGTAGAGTATCTTTTAAAATGAATATGATTATAAAAATTCTTCTTACATATATTATAAAGAGTTTTTGCACAATAGCAAACATTTCAATTAGGAAAGGTGCCTTTTAATTGGAATTTAGATTGTATATAAATGCAATGTTATCACAGACAATTTCAAATTCCAGTTAAATTTTTTCTAACTATTATTTTTTTCTAAATTACAGAATTATTTCAGGCAGCACTGTATATAAAATATATATATAAAATACCCTGCTATTAGAACTTTGTACAATTGCTTTACTATTTTTAGATGGCATTTTTTCGTCACTCTGACCGTGACAGTATTATAAAAACTAATTTATTTTTGAAATACTAAAATTTAAAATGTTCGAATTTTCTAATTGCACATAATTTATTACCTTTAATTTTTAATTATAGCTAATATTTAATGATTTGTTTAAGTTGTTCAAATTTCTATTGGTTCTATCGTATTTGATGTTCTCTTTCTTTTTCTCTTCAAGACTTTGCTCAAATTTTTTCTAACCCAGTGATTCTTTTTCTTCTTTAATTTGTTTGAAAGCCAATCATTTTTTTCCTTCAGTAATTGGTTATTGTCTTTCATTTCAGTATTTAATTGTTTCAAAAGCTCATTTTCTTTTATGAGGTTTTCTAACTTCAGATTTTCTGAACTTTTTAAGTGTATACCATGGGAAACAATATTAATATGCTGTGCACCAAACGTAGATATTTGACCCTTTAAATTATTATTCTCTCCTCTCAATTTATCAAGAATTTTATTCAATTCTTCAATATTCTCACGTAAAGATTTATTTTCATTAGAGAAATCGTCATTTTGCTTGTCAGCAGTACTAGGAGTTTCATTTTTTGAGCAACAGTCAGCTTTAGCCTTACTTATAACTTTAACATTTTGAAGAGTTTTAAGACATTTATAATGATAAACTGATTCACATTGTAAACAGATGTAGATATTTGCTTTTCTGCCAGGACAACATTTAAATGTTTTATAAATTTCTTCGTTATTACGAATTACACTATTTCCATTTAATTGTTTGTTTTCAAAGAGTCCAGGATTTAGGTAGCAACGTCGATTAAAGCCTTGTGACGTTATTGATGGTGTTTGACAGTTATCATCTAGTGTTCTTATATTCTTTAAACGGCTATCAATCTAAAAAAAATGAAAAACACGCATGTTAAATACACTGCAGTTTACAATGAAAATCTCAAAATTCATTAATTTAATTTTAAACTTTACCATGTCAAATAAGTCTCGTATATGCACTTGGTCAGCATAATTCATAAAAACTTCACACAAAACTTGGATAAACCAACTTCCATTTAACTCGTCGCGATATGATACATAGCCAGGTATTGTTGAGTAGACTATCAACATGTCTTCATAATTTCTCATTGTTTCGGAAAACTGCACATAAGGTTCTTCAATAGTAGGTCTGGAATAGGATGTAGCTGCATCTGTTGTATATCTAGGAACTGCAACTTGTTCATTTTTTCCTCTGAAAATTTTTTTAACAGTAATTTAATCATTTTTTAATCATTTCATTAACATAGTTTTCCTACCTGCAGGTTTGAAAGATGAAAATTTTTGGTTTCCCTGACAAATATTGACAATTCGCAGCCGTGAAATAATTCATAATTGTTGTACAAACAACTGGTTTGTAACCTGATGAATTATAGTCTATGCCCAGAATTTCTGTTTCTTGATGTCCAAGTTTACCTTTTCCATGAGAAGAAATAATTACAAAAGCAGAATCTACACGACGAAGCTCTGGCATTTGAGAAAACTCTTTAATTCTTTTCTCAATTTCCTGAAAAAATATATGAATAAGATATCAATCTATTAATAATAAATACAATTTTTTATTTCAAATATTAAAATAAATAAAATCATGAATTAAAGCACTAGATTTTTAATCTTACTATTATATAAAACGACAGCGTTTTTTTGTTACCAAAACTTCTCAACAACTATTAAACCAATTGTTTTGAATTTTTTTTTTATTAGATTCCTTATCACACCCGGAGTGACATAGGCTATATAAATTACAACTTTTTTAATAGGCAATATAGCGGCCCAATTATAGCGCTGGTGAAGCCGCATCGGGGGATGCTATTAATTTATAATTGGTAATATCTCAATACCATTAAAATTAAAAAGTAAATTATACGTACTGCACCAGTCAAATCAAAATATGTTAAAACTTTGAAACCCATTTCTTCGAAAAGTCTTTTTAAGTTGGCTTCATCGTGTTTTGCACTTGGTCTTCTGTCCTTTTGCTTCTTATATAAATTATTTGCAATAATCAATACCATTCCTCGAGGATTGCTTCTCATAGGATAAATCTCAATATGTTTATATTCTGGGCCATCTCTAAATTTAGTTGCTTTCTTGACATTTATTGATAAAGGTTCATTGGCTTCTTGAAGTTTAGTGTGAAAGTCATCTTCTCTATTTTTATCAACAATAACAAAAATTATTATTATTATTATTTTATATCACGAGAAAAAGTTTTTGTTATAATGGTACAGACCTCATTGAATCATCGTCTGACGAATCGAAAGAAGAACAGTCAGAATTTTCAGTAGAAGGTGTTCCTCTTCTTTTAATTTCATTTTTATAATTACCATCGACATATTTTCTTTGTAAAAATAAAGCCACATCGGTAAGATTTAATTCCTGTAAGGAAGCAATCACAGTTTTGTACATTGCATTTTTATTGCTTTCTATTTGATCCTCCATTTTTCTAGTCTACTGAAATTTTTTCAAAATTTACAGTTAGTAAATTATTAAAAAATAGTATTTTTCGGTACTAGTGCGATAAAAATAATTTTGGCACAAGGGTGACAATCACACTCGCATCAGAATAATTTTTCTCACGAATATCACAAACATTATTTTTGACAACGCATGTAAAGTAATATTTTACGCTTGAAAACGACCTAAGCGTGCTAAAAAGTAGTAAATACTTTACGCACAGACTGTCAAAAAACTTTTATTGAAAACATGTAGTTTTTCTAACAAAAAACTGTAACCAGTAAGGTAACAGGCTGTATTATGAGACCCATTGTGAGGGACAGTGAACGATTTTGATTTATTTTGAGTAAATTAAAGCTTAAGAGTCGGATTGTTTTTTGCCTTTGTCAGGAGTAGAAAAAAAGTTTTTAAAGTAAAATTAAGTATGTTAAAAACATAATAAATTATACAAAATAAGAGGATGGTCTTCAAAACTGTTTTTATGGAACAATGTTAAAGCGTTTGTCCCAGTGTTCCATAAAATTTGTCTCTATTGATGAGACCCTCTTTTACACCCTATTAATTGAAAAAAACTGTATAATTTTAAACTTTTTATGCTATAACATTTTATACTTAATCAGAGATAGAAAACAAATATAAACCTTGAAATATTTGAACTTACATCAGTGGATCACACAATTTCATATTTGACACGGTTTTATTGCTTTTATTTTATTTATTACTTGATTTATTTTTATTTTATTAATTATAAAAAATTTAATCCATGCAAACTATAACTATTATAAATTAAAAGAATCATATTAAATATGAAATTATGTGGTCCACCAAATCCAATTATTTCCTATAATGAAGTTCTAGCCCAAAAATCATGTATCGAATAACTGGATTTGGAATCTCTCTCTCTCTCGGAGGAATTAAAATCAGTCATGTCAGAGTTTACAGGTTATGTTTTATGATTTTTAATTAAGATTTATATACGTTTTCTAGGTTTCATAAATTAAAATAAAGAAACGAAGATTGCTTAATTATTAGAGTAAAAAATTTGAAATAAAATAGTTTAGTTTCAATGTATAGTGTGTAAAAGATTCATCAATGGGGACAAGATGAACCGTATTATGATACACGTCAAACATTGTATCATAAATACGGACTGACGAAAAATAAATTAACGTATATAAGTAGTATTATTTATTTTTAAATATGAAACGCTTCAAAACATACAAATTTATATACTTATGCATTTAGAACTTATGCTTATGAATATCATTTTTGTTTAATAGTATGAGCAATAATTATTTCCAAAATTTAATTTTTTTTCTGTTGTTTCATAAACTTTGACATTGTCTCATAATACTGCTTTTTACCTTACTTAACCTCGCAAAACAAAAGAAAATACACTTGTACTTACGGTCCAAGAGCAACAAGTGTCAGTACGTTCACTTGGCCGCAAAGCTATTAAAACTCACACTTTAAACACAAAAAATTCATTTACAAAAACATTCAAATTATTTACAAAACTGGACGTGTCAATAATAAGCGTTTGACAATGGCACGCGCCATTTGGGTTTTCCCTAAAGACAGTAAAGACGTTCGAATCAAGACTCAAACATTCCGTCTCTTTTCTTCTCAGGTCCTTGATCCTGATCTCAGCACCTTGAATGTAGCCATGAATGGATTCTCGTCGATCGCGTCATCGATTTTTTTTTATTTGAACCAGCTGGTAGATCCGCGGATATAAATAATTAGAAAATTTCTGAATTGTTTGATATTTACACAAATTAAATCGAGAAAATAATTATTAGAAAATAATTGATTCAATAAAATAATTTTTTACTCTATCCGCGTATTTTTAATACAAACTTAGTTTTTACTATATTTTAATTTTTATAAGTTTCTAATGTGCTTTATAGTACTTCTGACAAATAATTATTTATAACAATAGGGTTGGGGAAGACATTAAATTCGTATCAGATTGATAAAAAATTCTTTTATTATCGTCTCGTTTTTTATCACAATATACGCATTATAAATATATGTATAAAAATTTTAATTAAAATATATAACATATTTGATCGATTCATCAGATAGACAAATTTTACATCATAATATTAGTATTATGATGTAATTAGTTACACATCAACAGTTTTTTTTAATCAACTGAGTACAAATAAATAGAAGTATTTGTCTAATTGATTCGAAATAAAATTCAAATTTTATTTGACTAATTAAATAAAATTAGGTAATAATTATCTATTAAAATATCTATTGAAATACAAAATTCAACCTAATATATTCTGAGTATAAAGTCTTTGTTCTATTAAAATCAAATTCTTCATTTTGGTAAATGAAAAAATATAAATTCAATTTGGTAAAAAAAATTGGCAGTGACTTCAACAGCAGTACTTTGATAAATGCTTATTATTTGGCTCCGCTTCCAGATTTGAACAGTCCTGGATTTAAGTAGCAGTGTTTATTAAAACCTTGATTTATAACCCATAATGTCTGACATTGATTTTGCGTTGTTCGTAAGTCTTTTAGTCTACTATCAGTCTGAAAAAGTAAATTGAATATCTATTATAAATTGAAATGAATAGCCTGTTTTTACAAATTTTCAATTAGTGAACTGTCTTACCATCACAAATAAATCATATATATGTTTTTCACAAGCGTAGTTCATAAAAACTTCACAAAGTATTTGAATGAACCAGCTTCCATTGAATGTATCTCGATAGGAAACATAACCAGGTAAAGTAGCATAAGCAATTAATGTATCATCATAATTTCGTGATGATAAATCATATGGTTGTCCTGAATCAGGAGAATCATCTGTAGAAATAGCATCTGTAGCACTTCTTGAAACAGCTGTTTGGTGTTTGATACCTCTGATGGAGTTTGAAGAAAAAGAAGATAAATTATTTGTATTAAAGTTGGTTTTAGTTTTACTAGGACTTCTATCACTTTTATCTCTGCAAATAAATTATATCTACATCAACACTATTTAGCATTTTATAAGTTATTGGTACAAAACATCACATACTTTATTAAAAGAAAGATACAAATCAGTTTTAAAACATAAGAGAATTGAATTCTCACATTCAAATAAGATTATGGCACTTTTGAACATTACAATTTGAAGAATAGACTGAAATTTTATAAATTAATTCGTTTTATTAAAATTTATAATCTACTGGGATCAAAAATGAAAATTTTTACAAGATTTTATACAAAACATTTTAATACAAAACATGTGTAAAAAAATCTATTTCAAGTTTACAGCTTAAAATTGAAATCTAAAATATTAAACTGAATTTACAAATAATTTACAGTTATTTAGATTATGAATTAAATCTAACAAATAATATTTATAATTAATTTTGTTATCGTAGAAATACAAAGTAGTTGGAAAATGTTGTTAATAGTTGTTAGATATTAAAATTTTCAAACGGATTGTTAGCGTGCTGTAGTGTTAATGTTTATAATTATGTGCATTAGAAATAATTATTTATCATTTTCTAATATCTTTGTTCAAATGTGCCCTATTTACATAAAAAAATTGTATTATATCACATAAAAAACTTACCTGCAAGTTTGAAAAATGAATATCTTTGGTTTGCTACTAAGAGATGGACAATTTTGCGTAGAGAAATATTCAATAATGTCTGTACAAAATACTGTTTCATAGCTAGGCAAATCATAATCTGTTCCTTGAATCTCAGTTTGTTGCTTTCCATGTTCTCCACTTCCATGTGACGAAATTATAATAAATGCAGAATCAACGCGACGAAGTTCTTTCATTTGAGAAAATTCTTTTACTTTTTTCTTTATTTCCTGTAATACAAAGAAAGGAACCAATAGTTTAAATTTTTCTTGGAACTATGACTAAGCAATTATATATATAAGTGATTAATATAACTTACTCTTCCTGTTAAATTACTGTGTAATATAACCTTGAACCCCATGTCTTCATAAAGTTTTTTCAAATTTCTTTCATCATGTTGAGCACTGGGCCTACTATCGACCATTTCATATGTAATATTCGTTATGATCAAAACCAACCCACGGGGTGTGCTTCTCATAGGATACCTTTCGATTCCATCAATCTCAGGGCCATCTTTGAACACTTCAGCTTTTTTGACTACAATTTTCAAGGGTTCGTCATGTTTCATCAGTTTTGTATGATAATCGTCTCTGAAAAGTAAAATTATAAAGGTATGTGTAAAGTATTAGAAATAAAGTTTAAATTATGTATAGGCTGATATGATCCATTATACTCACTGGGAATGTTCATCAAAGTTAAAATTATTGGATGATATGGTTGCTCCAGACGATGGCACGAGGTTTGTTTCGGCATTATTATTGTTACCATTGTTAATGGTATTGGAAGCACTGTTATTTTCCAATTTATCTACTATTTGTTGATGACCTGATTGACTTAAACTTAAAATAAAATTTTTGTAGGCATGTGGTCCTCTTGTCTTTATTGTGGAACAAATGTCACGTACAGTATCTGTACTTGACATGTTCCTCTAAAATATAAAGAATCAATAGATAAATCATAATTTTCAACTCGTTTACATGTTTACAGTCACAAACACCATAACTAAAGTGAAACATACCTGCCAATTCGGAATATTTACATCATCCCTGTTGTAGATGCGATTCTCGAGAAGCCTCGGCCAGAGCCTGTCGATGTCGAGGCTCTCCAACAGTTGATCGCACAGGTGATCAATTTTCTCCCTATCTCTGTGCTCCATTTTCGCTACCTCGCTACGAAAAAATCACAAAACATAAATGCACTTTAGAAACGAAAAATCACAGCAAGGCACTCTATTGTCGCGGCGGGGGTGGCGTAACAGTAC
The DNA here is from genome assembly GCA_900474315.1 of Torymus auratus. Classification (NCBI taxonomy): domain Eukaryota; kingdom Metazoa; phylum Arthropoda; class Insecta; order Hymenoptera; family Torymidae; genus Torymus; species Torymus auratus. Next base: position 8,048 of record UXGD01004950.1, read on the forward strand.
ACGCAGGTGATGCGAGAACAAAAGTTTAAAGAGCACCCACTACTCGCAAATCCTTTGTGATGCGAGGCTCGCGCGCGGCACGTTAGCTGGCCAATGGTCGTCCCACTGATTCACGTTCGCGCCAAGGCATTGCTCTTTCTCTTTCTCCCCCTCTCTTTGCTTCTCTCGCGTACAGCGATGCCGTCGCACCCGCGCGAAAATCATATCAGCGACCAGCGCGCGCGCACTTCTTTTTCGGGCACGATCGAGATCGCGTATACGGCTAGATAAGCATCAGTGACTAATAACACTGACGTGCTGTAATGAAAAAAAAGGATAAGTACTACGAAACGGCGCGCGTGAGTTCTTTGTTTATCCGCGGCGGTTATTGCGCGCGCCGTGGGGGCGGACGTGGCAACGTCGCGGCGAACAGATGATTCATATAGGGAGAAAGAACAACAAACTAGAAAACGGCGCGGGCCGGAGCAAATGCCAAGCGATCGAGCGAGCGTCTGCTGTGAGGCTGTGCGTATGTGTGTAAGTGTGGGAATTATGGAAAACCTTTTACTTTTGCCAGCGGCAAGTGTGTCTTGCGCAGACGCGTCGAGACAGGTTGAGACGCGTTCGCTACGAGGCGAAGGGTAAATGAACGCAGCGCGCAGGAGCGATGTTATAGCGGTCATGCATGCTTGGGTCGAGAACGCGAATCAGTTGTGTTATTGTATGGGTTTTTAAATTGCGGAGCAGGCACAGCTGTTGTTTTGGAGTCTGCTCCGGAATGCAGCTCCGAAACGATATTGCATCGTCAATCGCTAATTGGAGTAAACTGTCGCAACTGATAAATTTATTTATCGATATTTTATCAACTATTAGTAATTAAAATTTTTTTTTAACACGCGTTTCAATGAAAACAAGTGTGTATAGTAAAAATTCGTACTGCTAATAACGTTGCCCAATACAGTTTATATGTAAAACCATAAGAAATTGCAATAACACCGTTCTCTTAAATACACCTATATATACGAAATCATGCAATCCACATAATCGAATGCAATAACATTCAGTTCATCGACTTGTCATTGCTCTTTTCTCGCTTACGACACTTTTATACATTGCAATAAAGCTTTTTATCACTCCTCGCGCGCGCAGTCCGAGATCAGCGCGAGCGCGCGCATACATTATCGGCATTAAATCAATCGCGCCCACGCAAATAGCTCACTTCTAATTATATATACCCGCGTAATCGCACTCGCACTCATTCCCACGAAAAAAAATCTCTGAATTTTTTTGCTCACAATCGGACTTTCCCAAACGAAGCTCAGTGCCCTTTAAACCCTATGCGCCTTCAAACCAACCGCAGTTTGCGCACCACAACGCCTTTTAATTTCCTATATGTTGTGCTGCAAGCCTCCTTGCGGTGCGCTTGCGCCCCTGAACTCCCCACCGCCTTCCATACACACACGCGTGCGTGCTCGCCCATAAAGCAATTATATCAGAGAGACAGCCAGACGAACGGACAGACGCTTTTTACTATACACACATATAGACGGGCCAGACACGTATATGTACTCAACCCACTCGTTTGCGCGCACACATCTATACCCACCGGGGATCGAACTGCGCCGTCGCCGCGAAGCCGATAGCTACTCTACACTCGGCGCCCGGAGAGAGTCTCTCATCACGCAGACTCAGTCGTCGCGGGCGTCTCGCCGGACCGACTTATACCGTTGCTGCGTTGCTTCTATCACAGCCTCCCCCGCGTCGTGTCGTCTCTCTCCGCGAGAGAGTATATCTCGCTCTCACTCCCTCGCGTATTATATATTTTCTCGTTCCGCGGCCGCCCGGAAATCAAGGGCGTTCCGCGATACATCTCTCTCTCGCTCGCTCGCTCGCACGCGCGCGCGAGTATCGAGCGGAGCAGCGCGAGGGACGGAGGTAATACTTTAGTGGGAGACGTTGTGTGTGTGCTGCTGCCAGCGCATTCCTCCTGCCGCTGGTGTTCTAACTGTGACTGCCGCTGCCATGTAACTTGGAGAACGTGAGTAGAGTTAAATGTGCCTTTTCTCATGATGGATGTGTGGATGATGAAAGTAAGTGCGTGATAATCGCCGCCCTCGCGGTGCCGCGGATTATTCCTTAAGGTCGGATGGTATAGTACGTGTATGTCTGCGTGAGAGAAAGAGGGAGAGAGGCGAGAGATAGAGAGTGCTACTGTACTGATGGTCCGCCTCGACTGTATCTATAGCGGCCGAATATATAATACCGCGCCGCGGCCAATTCTCGCGAGAGGGAAGTTAGCGAAGTTATGTTATAATACTTATGTTATGCATTACGAGTGTTGGAAAATTAAAGTCCTAATCGCACGGCTGGCTGTTATCATACGATTATGTGTATAGATTCGAAGAAGCAGCTGATAAACGAATTATTATCCGGTACTCCGATATTTATAATATATACGCCGCGCTGTCTCTATCGCGCGCCGACGTTTATATTTTTCTCGCTGATGCGTATTATATACATACAACAGAGAGACAGTGACAGATGTCTGCAGCCGCGCGGAAGATAAACCAACTCGCGCGGCGCATCGCTGTTACCAAGTAATACACTATTAATACACATAACGCTATATAACACTTGCGTGCGCCGCGGGTGGATGATGCGAAAATTTCAGGAACCACACGCACGCATCATGCCATCGCGGTTATAGCTTACGGCGCGCTTGCGTGCATGCAAAATTATAATATACGCGTAAGTATATATACCTACGTACGCGCGCACGTGCGCGGCTTGTAGAACGTAAAAAGAAGGGTGTGCACTGACGTCAAACGAGCGGACGCGTGCATATTAAAGAAAGAAGGAGAGGAGAGACGGTGCGAGTAGTAGTATATAAGAAGCCGATGAGGCGAAAAAGGGAGACTCGGATGAACGGTTTATAAATGGACGCGATGGAATGTTCAATAATAATGTTGTACATACGTATATATAACGTATAGGCGAGAGAGCGAGTGGTCGGGATGTTGGTTACAAGTGTGTGTATTACACAGTCGGTCGCAATATCGCGAGGATGGAGAGCAGCAGCTCTCTCTCTTTCGAGGGAGAGAGAGGTTGTATACCTAGTTTGTATCTGATAAAGGGGATAATTTTAGACGATTGACGCGGAGATAAACTCGCTCGCGCCAAGCGACCGGTAGATTATCATATCGACGCCGCTTAAATAGAAAGCGCGAGATTAATCCGTGCGCGAGCGAGATGGAGAGAGCGTCTAATGACGCAAATTGAAAAAATAAGGCGATAAAGTTGGAAGAAGGGAGAATATGTAAGTGTAGAGTGTATACAATCAAAATTGTAAATGGCGCAGGAAACGAATTCTTGATAAACCGAGCGGGGAATTGTTTAATTTTATTTCAAGAGCGCGCGTATGGAAAACTCGCTGCGTTGGAGTTTGCGGAATCAGTCGGGTATGCTGTAATATTATGCTAAACTGCTAAACGTCTTATCGCGCCTTGGACGTTCTTCATGAATTTCAAACACACACTTTATCGTATATCTTTATCAGTGTAGGTAGTAAAATTTGTCTTTGGAATGTTTTTTTGTATGGTTCTGGTATTTTTTTTCTGATTTCAAGAGTCGGCGGGTATGTGTCGGTATCCAATACCGCGATAATTACTTGTTAATATAACTACGTTGTACATAAATGCACACAGGATGTAAACAGCTTTTTGAAATGTCTTTATTAAAGAGCTGTTTTTTTTATACCCAAACATACAACTACAATCACATCAATAATAAAATCGATATTCTTCATAGCCACTGGACAGAAGGTGAGCGTGCTGGCCCACGTGAACCGGCAGCCGCAGGACAAATAGATAGGCAAGGCATCTTTGACGCCGTGGAATAAGTAGTAAAAGAAAGAGAGACCGGCATCACCATGACTCGACCGCCCAACAATGACAACCTCATGACCTTCAAGCTGGTCGTCGTCGGCGACGGCGGCGTCGGCAAGTCGGCCCTCACGATACAGTTCTTCCAGAAGCTCTTCGTCACGGATTACGATCCGACGATCGAGGACAGCTACATCCAGCACACCGAGGTCGACAAGCAGTGGTGCATCCTCGATGGTGAGATACAGAGTGTAACGGGGTTGTTGAAGTTCTTTTTTCCTCTCTCTTTTGTTCGTTATCTTTTATTAATTTCCAATATTTACAGTATCGGTTATCGACTATTTTTAAAGTCGGCTTCGTAAACCATATTATCCTGTCAACGTTCTAGAATTTTCCATTATTTTCAATCAATTTTTCCAATTTACTAACAATTTCCGTTCTTTGTCACGAGTAATACGTAGAATCTTGTTAGTTTTAGAGTAATATTTTTAATACGAAAGAAAAATCTATTTTTAGAATATCATATAAAACGGAATATAGAAATGTGTCATCGACGCTAATACTTATCGTTTTAAATTAATACACCTCTGTTGCTGTGCGAGTCATATATGTGATTCTAACTGTTTTGAAAACTCGAATGTTTTACAGTTTTAATAGCTCTTACAAAAAAGATAAAAGTAAATTATTTTTTATTTATTCAATAAATATGATACAAAAGGAAAATAATGCTTTTTAAAACTTTTTCAGAGTTTGTAATTTTTTTGCAACTCGAATATGAAAACAAATTATAAAAAAATCCATATTTTTGTCCTAGCATCAAAGGTATTAATAGATAGTAACTGAATTAAATTTTTAATAAAACGTTAACATTTTTTTTTTAAACTTCAAGATCTACCTTACATTCTAAAACATTCTTCTTTATTTTCGCACTACTTGCTTCGAGCACCCACGTCGCGTGCGAGGATTAACATATTAAGCTGTAAGACTGTCGAGAAAGATCGCTGAAAGGGCAATTGTACATAATTGCGCGGGTAATTTATTCCGAGTCGCATAACTAATCCCGGCATTATTTTTAGTGTTGGACACGGCTGGTCAAGAGGAATTTAGTGCCATGAGAGAACAGTACATGCGCAAGGGCGACGGCTTCCTGTTAGTCTACTCCGTAACCGACAAGCAGTCCTACGAGAACATCCATCACTTTCACACTCAGATACTGCGCGTCAAGGACAGAGAAAAGTATCCGATGCTCCTGGTGGCCAACAAAGTAGACCTGGTGCACTTGAGAAAGGTCACCGAGGAGCAGGGCCGAGAGCTCGCGTATCGATTGGGCATTCCTTACATCGAAACTTCCGCGAAAGATCCTCCGCTGAACGTCGACGCCGCGTTTCACGAGGTGAGCTTATTTTTACTATATAGGTATATTATATATATGATTATGTAAGTGTTTTTCTTTGGCGTGATTATTGGTTTGTTTAACGGTTTGTTATCATTGCAGGTTGTGCGTATCATAAGAAACCAGCCGCCCGCTGAGTTGGAGAAGAACCGTCGGAAACGCCGGCGCAAGAAGTGTAATATTTTGTAATTTTTAGGAAGCTTTTTCTAAACGTCTATACGACCGAACAACGCAACGATTTAATCGTTTAGTGACAGGAGTTTCACGATGAAAGTCGAATATCTTTGTTTTCTTTTCTTTTTAACTCACTCGATTCTAGTCTTCGTAACATGATTTCTGCATTTCTTGACTTTCTTTATATGATGGCCGATTTTTTAGCACAAAACTGAGGTTCGCCATTTTTCTTTGATGAGACGAAAAAAATAAATAAATAAAGAAAAACATTGTAATCGTGGTAATATTCCATCGATGTACCTGGCACACACACAGCACAACGGACGCGCCAAATTTCGCGCAAAAAGTGATTCGGTTAGACTTAGGATATATAATATATGCTGCTGTCGTACATTTCTATCTAGTCGAAAAAAATTTGTAATTAATATAAACGGAATAATGGACTGCGTATGTTTCTGCCGACGAAAAAGGAATTGATCATTTTCTCACTAACTTCGTATGAGAGACTAATCAGGAAGAAGTATCTTGTAAAACTTTGTCATGAAATGACTATAATAATTTTACACGAGTATTTGTTTATTGTGTGTTTGCTTTATAAAGCTTACATAGTAAACGTGTGTAAGTGTATAATGAAGGTTTAGACAGTTTTTTAATGTGTCACAAAATTATACGTTTAATCGTATAGTTTGAGAGATGTATTCAATTCTTCAAAGATTCTTATACTCATTTTAACTTATTCTATTTACTTGTACGACAGTTGCTTCTGGAAACGAACTATATGTTTAATGATTTTATATATTTTAGATTATAATTACTATTATATTATTATAATAGTAAATACGATGAATTAGGTATGCACTACCTAACAATTTTGTGTATCCCTTCAAAGGGATAAAGTATTTAATGTAAGGCAATATTATCTTTTGATATTGGATTATAGGACTTGATAGACATGTGTCGAAGAGTAGTTGTAATGTCATTCCTTTCAAGGAAAAATTTATTTTGTACATTTTAGTTAATCTAAAATGATTTATACAAGAAATGATTAAATTTATAAATGTTATTTATGAACTAATATGCCATATTTGAGAATTTTTTTCTCAGTTTATAGTGAATATATTTTAAGATTTTGTTACAAATGTTAAGCATGAGTTATTTTTGAAATATTAAATGAATATTATACTTTCTTGACAAAGATACTGTATAATACAAAAAGTGCTATGGCCTACATTAGAATGTAATAACATTGAGTAAAACATTCACAAATATAGTTTAATATTTGTACGTAATAAGAGGAAACTTATTGTCCTCATGCAGTGTAAGAACATCAACATTTTTTACTAACAGAAGAAAAAAAATAAGTAAGACGTATAATGTATTTGTGCGCATGTTCGATGAGTGTAACAATTGAGAAAATTTTGTCGCGCAAAACAAATTAATTCATTACAGAAGCCTGTGATTTTTTCCATTGTATGAAAAAACGATATATGTTTAGCAGTTGCCGAGCTCGGTTTTTTGGTAAAGCGCCAAGTGACATTGTAATATTAATAAATAAATAAGGGAGGAACGCAAGCGTGAACAAATTTGAAAATTGTTTTTGCGCAAAAAAAGACAAATATTGTGCATACACGTATGTCGCCGTCCATTGTATATGCCAGCCACCCATTTCGCGCCAGTTTTCTTCTTTTTCTTCTTTGGCGCACTGATTAGCGACTAGGGGTAAAAAAACTATAGAAATAAATTCTCATTGAGCACAAGGTAAAAAGAGAAAACATGCATCGAAAATGCTTCGAACTTCCAATTCGGAGTCAACTTCCAACGCGAACTTCCATTTTACAATTGTTGAAAGATATAACAAGAAGTGAGACGTAGCGAAAAAAATTCTTATACGAGCGGTAGTTTTTTGAAGAAGAAAATACTGTAAATAGTTCATGCGAATAATAGCGAACAATAAGTCACTTAGACGAATAAACTAAAGTAAAATAGGGTACTGCGGTGAATAATAATTGTGCATTTTGAGAAGAAGAAAAAGAAGAACGTGAAGAAGAATATAAACAAAACGCGTCTATATTTTCTGAAATATTGAATCCATTTAGTATCCATGAGTAATGGTGTATTTGGAATGTACGATTCGTATTGTAATAAGAATAACATGTTATACGGTAAACGTCTAAGGACTAGTGTCTGAACGTATATAAAAATTTTTTGTTGAAGTGTCTAACT
>UXGD01004951.1:0-15693 GCA_900474315.1 Torymus auratus
TGATGTTGATTTTAAGTAAAAATGCTTCCATTTGATTAACATGTTAACCAACGAAGTTGGCCTATTTTCTAACAGGGGAGGATTTGTTCTTTGAAAATAAAATTATTATTAATAATGAAAATCGAAAAAAGCTGCTGTTTGAAGTACTTACAGGAAATTTAAGGTTTCCATAGAACGGAATATTAAATATATCATAATAAAAATGTTAACCATAAATTACCTATCTTTTAAATAACTATAAGGTTAAGAATTAAAGTGAATTTTGGTATATTGTGCATTATTGTTACACATTTGATTAACACCATAACTAACATAAAAATATCGTTAATGTTCTATAACAATACAATTAAAAATTAAAACGGCAATTTATCAAAATGAAAGAAGCCACAATACTAGCTAGTCTTTTAATTCTCGTTCACGCAAATCGCATTAAAAATTATATAGGATTAGCCATAAACCTGGCACCCAAATACCACACAACCCTGCCGGTAACTTAAAATCCCCTCTGAAAAGGGGGTCGAAAAACGTTGCGCAAAAGGCCAAATGATCCTCTTATTTACGGAGCCCGAGCATAAACTGCGAGGAGGGGTAGAGCTGGCGGGCACTCTGAAATAATTTCAGCCGGCAGTCAATTAGCCCAACCGGTCGACGACGTATTATCGGACCCCCGCGCACAAGACAAGCTAGTGAGAAGAAGGTTAAGAGCTTAGAAACGCTGCAATTATGCACGCGCTTTTCCCTCTACTCTCCCCCATAAGAAAGCAAAATACACATATAGAAAGAGAGAGAGAGAGAGAGAGAGAGAGAGAGAGAGAGAGAGAGAGAGAGAGAGAGAGAGAGAGCACCTGGCACACGCGTGTGTGCCTGTACCGGGAGTCAAGTAGCTTCCCGGCAGCTCGCTCGACCTAGTTGTTCCGGCGATCGATCAAACGCGCGGGGCAACGGCGACGAGGAGCACGACAAAAGGAGAAGGGAAGTTTCTTGGCTGCAGTCCTGCGGTGTCGTCCTCCGTTTTGTGCGCGCCCGCTTGCTTATATACCCTTGTGCACGACGACCAACCCGCTGATCCGCGCGCAGCCGAGCTGAAAAGCTACCACTGGGTCAATATCGCAAGCGCCCCCGCGCTGTTTTCCAAGGAGGGACTTTGTTTTCAGTGCGCCCTGAACAGTAGCTGCGGAGGAGAGCTGCTCGTGCTGCTACTTTGCTGGTGAGGATATATACCTACTGGTGTTGAAATTTGAGAGAGAGAGAGAGGGAGTTTGTCGAAAGTTTGGAGAGCGGCGAGGTTTTATAGGGGTTTCAGTTCTGGGTTGTTTATTTTTGCGGGATAGGGGGACTCGCTGTAATCTCTGCTGAATGGCACTCGGGGTGCAGTTGGAAATGGTTTTACGGAGTCGAAAGTTACTAATGGCAATTTCCAAGAACAAAGTGACGCAAGAGAGTCGTTTTATACACTTTTTGAAGTTTTGTGAGTTTTAGTATATGAAATTCCTGCGAGTGAGACATTTTACCGTGTCAATAGGGGAATTCTTAGAAATTCATAATCCTCTTGATGTGAAAATAGCCATGAAAATTATAGAGAAGAATGTTCAGACTTTGTTATATATATGTAGGATGCCTAATGAAAATCGAGTTTTATAAAAGTAAATATTTGATAATAAATGATTGACATTAATAATACAAATCGAAGTATCTTTCATGATAATATAATACGCTCTGTTCCACGTCAACTATCAAATGTTGTAATTTATCCTTCTACTTGTTGCTCCGTGTAGTAATTTTATGATTACTGTCAAACGCCAAGATCAGAGAGAATAATAATACTGCTACGAGAAGAAATTTTTGTTGTACATGATTTCCAATATATTTTGTCAAATACCGATTAAAATTCAATTCCATACGTATACATCAGTCCATAAATATTTTCAAAAGCTTTTTCAAAGCTCAAAGAATTTCATCCGGCTCGATTTCAATACCTATATAAGGTAAGAGAAATATTTTGACGCGAACTTTGCGATTTTAAGCCGTAGAGATTTACTCTCTCCCTGCACTGCACTGCAGCAACGCGAACGCCCAGCTATAAAAATGTTCGTAAAAGTACGATATTTGAATGTGATAGTCACAAGAGCCTTTGATCCTTCGTGAATCGTCACGATGTCATAAATTCGCGACGTTAGACGCGATCCGAAGCTCGCTTTCTTCCCGAATTTGTCGGTCGAGTGTCGAAAATCGGCCGTATAAAAAATGGCCCGACGCCGAGAGGATTATAACTCCATTGAAAAGAAAAGTTTTTAATGTATTCCGCTGTAAGTGCCGAAGTTTGAAATCTGAATTTCGCCAAAATAGATGGTACATAATGGTTTGGATTATAGGTTTAGCTCTTACGTCTAAAATATATAAGTTCCAACTAAGCGGCCTCGCGCGATTCATATAAGTTACATCTTAATACCATTATAAATTATACCACTCAATTCAACAATTAATCACACTTTGCACTTATTTGCACTTACTGGCAGTTATCCTGGATCTAACACAGCCACCCATTAAACCATCGGACCGAAAGAATCTTTTCCCTTTCCACGACGAATCGCAAAAAGGCTTTATCAACGCGCAGAAGGGCCATATAAAGCGCGCGGGCGATTATCGCGCGAATTACATCCGTCATTCCTCGCTCGTAAAGCGCGCGGGTGTAACGAAGGAGAGAGAATCGGGTCACCGTGTCTCACGGCGTTTATGTGCCGAGTTCGGCTGTTATGTATACTTTTTTTTTCCTCGTGGCGGATGGATTGGAGTCGTTGGCACGAGACGTAGTAAAGTTTCGGGGATATGTGTGTTGTGTAGGAAGTTCGGGGTGTGGCGGCTGTCAACTTACCGATCGCGGTGCTTTTTGGCCTCGTCCATCCTGTCCATGTCCTCGTGGAGTAAATACTTTTTCGCGCCAATTATGCAATTTCTGGAAGTCAAAGAAAAATTGATGGTTATGGATATTTGCTGATATTTCGGAAGAAGGTTTTATGGCTAGTCTGTGTGAATCATTTTAAATATAATTGTATAAAATAATTGTATAAAATAATTGTATAAATAATAATTGTATAAACTTATATAAAACTAATAATTGTCTAAATCGGTATAAGATTACTGTCGAGTCTGAAATTTGAATTCCTAGATTATTGTGGAGTCTCGCTTACATATATCTTCTTCTACTTAAAATTTATGCATTACGTGATCTTCAGTAAGTAAGCTCAATTATATGTACTAGTCAACAAAAATGATATTAAATTTCAAAATTAATTGACTCTAAAAATAACAAAAACAATTTCGCGCATACAATAACGAGCCTTCAGCAATTCTAAAATGAGCGAGAAATCCAGTTCAATGCTAAATCGACCTTAGACTCGGGAGTGTCTCCAATGCTAAATAAAGAAGCGACTCTGAACGACGCAGACTCTCTCGCACTCACGCAGACAGAGAAAAGCGAAAGAGGGGAAAGAACGAAAGACGAGCGAGCTCTATACTCACATGAAGTACTTGTGTATATCGAATGTGGCGTATTCGAATCCGAAGGATTCGAGATCGGCCGGTGGAGTATCCGTTAAGAGCTTGAGCATATTTTCATTCTTGAACTTCCATTCGTTCGTTAAAAAGTACTCGAGCGCGCTGTTGGCTGTGTAGACCTTTCGCTGCAGCTTCACCAACCTGCAAATGTCGAGGGGGTATAGAGAGAAAAAGAGAAAAAGAGTAAGTATTTTTTGCATTGGAATAACGCGCTGGTCTAATTTTTTCCGATGCCCGTTGTTTTAATCCGGCGACTTTATCGAGGTTGAAAATTCTTTTTGCTGGAGGAATTTTTCGCTCGATAATATTTCGCGATTCTGGGGGATATAAAGAGCTTTTGAAAAATGTTGGAAATAATAGAAAATATTGTACGGTAGGAAAATTGTAGGGAATCCTCTCGATAAGTTTCAAAGAGCTGGCATTGAATATATTTTTGAGTCGAAGAATTCGTAGTGTTTTATTATATTCAATAAACCGATGATTTATTTGGCACTGATCCTCATAAATTGGAGAATAAAAGTTATATTGGCCCCGAAAAGCTTTAATCTATGATCTATTGATACCCTTGAACTTTACGATGAATTTGAATTGAGAGTAAATAAAATTTCTAATAAATAAACTGCGCGATTGAAAAGTTAAAATACGATTTTTAATTATCTTTACAAAAATAAAAAATACAAACAATAATGGATAATCAAGCGTTTTCGGTATTCAATAAAAATTCCATCCCGAAGCAAAAAAATTAATCAAACTTCGCAAGCATTACTTAAATTAAAAATAAAGAAAAGAGAAGAAACAAAATGAAAAATCTTACATCGGCTTCTTCCCCGCAATCTTGAAACACGTGTCGATCAGCAGCGCCGGCAATAAGTGCAGCAGCATCATCAAGGTCCAATACTGGAACTTGTTCGAGGTGATGGTGATCTTGGGTACCCAGAGTATGCCCTCGAGTGGTATTTGCTGGGTGAAGCGAATGCCCATCTCGGTTAACTCGACCATGCTAATGCTCTTAATGTCCGCGCTCGAGCAATTGTAAACGTTGATGCTCGGGTCCCGCGTGATCCTGCCGGGGGAAGAATGGCAAGAGGCAAGAGAGAGTGAGAGTTAGCGTAATACAATTTTCCGGGAGATTAGCTCGCCCCCGCGGGCTAATGAAGTCGCCTATACCCGCCACCAGCAGCAGAGAGGCAGTCCTTTTAAAAATAATTCGAGGCTTTAACGATTTCGTGGCGGTAGAGCGCACCTTGTACGCGAGCGGCAAGACGAGAACGATTATTCCGTGGTAAACAGCTGTGGGAAGATGGTATTTGCATGGTTTTTTGTAACGTGGATGGAATTATATTGTTTTTTAAGCGAATGTTTAATGTAGTGTTTGATAAAAGAAGCATTCGATAGTGATAGGTGATTAATAATAATATTAAAAATTTGGTGTTCGATATTTTTTAATAAAACTCGCAATCCGTGACTTTATTTTCTTTTGGGGAAGGAAATTGAACGAAAACAATATTTTTAAATTATAAAGAGCTTGGTTCTCAGTCGAGACAAATTCTAAAGATAATCAAGAGCTTCGAGGAAGGATCAATAGTAAATGTTATTCTTGAATTCGTTATATTTATAGTAGGTTAATCAATTATTTTTGCTGAGTGAGAATAATAGGAATTATATTCCATGATGGTTTCGAATTTACATTCCATCCATTTATAAATATTAATGAGAATTTCAAAGACGCTTTCTTTTAAAACCATTGTATCTGTTGATGCTTGGAAATTATACTAAATTATGAAATATTAAGGAGGGATTAGAGAATATGTTAATTCGAGATCCATTTTTTTTATTATCTATATTTGCTCAAAAGCTATATTCTTCTCCATTATCTCATTTCCATCCATTTATAAAACCATTGTTGTGATCGCTATTTGTGTGAAACAAACAATAAACTGTTTTTAAGAATCTTTTTTCAAAATAAAATAAAAGTAGAATTACTCATGGACAAAGCAGTTCACGACCTTTTTGCAAGTCATCTTTGAATTTGATCATTCAAGAAAAAAAACTATATATATATATATATAAAGAAAGAAAAGCAAAAGTGCAGCCATGTGGAACAACAAAAGGCGAAGGGGATCCTAGGAACCCAACTTAGTCATCACACACACAATACATACACTGAAACGCAAAAGCAAGGCAAGAAATAAGCATCCTCGTATCCACAAACAAATTTTTAGCTAAAAGAAAGACACGAAGAAAAATGAGAATAAGGAACGGTATATACGTGACGACGCCGCGCTTCCAGGTCGAGGTGATCATCGCCTTGATGGCTACGTCGACGGGTATGAAGTCCGCGGAGGAGTGCGACTCAAAGTAGATGACCCTAAGGACACCCTTGCCGCCGCCTACCATCATGCCCACCGGACCGTTGAAGTTGTCCAGCCAGCCGGCCACTGGCTCTTCCATCGACGATATCACTGCCAAACAAGGAGAAAAAATAATAAACGCATAATACGCATGCGCGCGACAGCTATGTTTACTATGACCGCACCGCATCTTAATTTGGCGCGGGTTTATCGACCTTTTCTCGCACGTGTGCAACGTTATTTTTTTCAATGACTTCGCAAATATTGCGTGGGTTTGTTCGTTCTCGAATTTCAAAGCGCGCGTAGTTTGCGTAATTTTTGCGTGCAGATCGCAGGGGGGTAATGAGATTTTTTGATTTATGAGGCACTTTTGTAGTTTCATCATTGAAATTTGTGCGTGTGTTATGCTCATGTTGTGAGAACGAACAAATTTATGATCGATAAGGTGCATTTGCATTTGAGTTAAATAATTGTTTAGTTTCTAAAATACTTGAAAACGATTTTTTCTTTTAATTCATGAATAATTCTATCCAACGTGACGTGTACATAACATTTTAACAGCAGAAATTAAATTTATGGCGATGACACAATAAAAATTTGATTGAAATTGGTTTCACTTTAACTGACGTAGGCAATATTATTTAGTTTTTTGTAACTTTTTACTTTGAAGTAACATTTTTTTTCGAAAATAACACCATTTTCGTTATACCATTCTGTATGAAAGTAATTTGGCCAATTTAATTGCGAAAGCAATGTAAAAACTTTTGAAACTCAGCAAATTGAATGAAGGGAACAAAATTGAAAGCTTCAAACGTATAGCTTTTAAATTTCAATTTCAAAAGATTTTAAAGAATTCTCTATAGAAGCAAAAAGAATACACAACATTTATAATTAAAAACAAAAATCGATATTACATTTTATATCTTTAAAAATCATTTATAATTTTCGCTTAATTATTAGTGTTACTTCGTAAATAAAACCATAAAGAAGATATAAATACATGCAATCACATTAAACTTTTTCCTCAAATCAGCGATTCATTAATTTCCATAACAGGTTTGACCTTTGCAAAAATAAACTCTCAACGTTATTATAACGTTAGCATAAGCACTTTTTGGTGATTAAAGCCTTTTCCAGACTTTTTATAGAAACAACGAACTTACCTATCGATGGTCTGAACACGACGATTGGTAATATACCGGCATAGTCGGCAACCACTCCCTCAGCTAATCTCTTCGTGAATGTGTACGTATTGGGAAAACTACCCATAAAACTAAAACCAATTTTTTTTCCTGCTTTATCAATACATTCGAAAATAATACATTGAGCAGTAGTATACTCGAATTAAGAAGCATTAAATGGCTATATGCGTCAACAATGAGTTATTACTACACGGAAAAAAACAATAAATTCTACATTTTACACAGTTGATTCAACTGTATAAAAGCAAGTTTATTTTACTTTCATAAGAATCAGTAGAAAGTGCTTTAAAAAAAAGTAGAATTCACTTTTTAGTAAAGTAAGATTGGTATTATCCTTTGATATGCATTTCAAATAAACAGTAGATTTACTTTCAAACTTCAAACTAAAATGTTTCTTATCACTATACCCCTTTTACTTATAAGAAAAGCGACGAAAAAAAAACTCTAAAAGCCAGTCTTTGTCCGCCCCACCCAATCGCTTTCCTCAAGACTCACTTGGGCGTCAGGATCCTGAGGGTGTGATCGTCGATGGTCTCGGCGATCTTGATGGCCCGCTTCCAGTTGACCGGGCAAGGGTATAGCTTCTCCTCGACCACGTACTTGTCCGTGTGGCTGTAGGTCGAGCTTACGTGCATGAGCGCCTGCGGTACGAGAGAGAGAGAGAGAGAGATAGACAGAAGCGGTCATCGCGACGATTCAGCCGTGTAAACAGGAAGCTGATGCTAGCGCACCGAAATGAGCGCTGGGCAAGAGAGAGCCGCGAGAGATTCTATACTCTCGCGTGCGACCGCGGACCGATAGAATTGCAAATGGTGCGGGGAGAGCTGCTGCTCTGTGGGGATAGTTTATTGCTTCCGAAGGAAAGTCGAGAGAGGCAGAGATTTAGTGGCCGACCGGGGGATGGCTTTTTGGGGTGTTTAGGTTTTCATTGGTAAAGAGAATGGTTGAAAGGCTCATTTGTGGAAGGTCGCGTATTTTCTAGTCGGATTCAAAATTAAATCAAGCGGTTATTCAGGGGTTTGGTCTTAACGAGAGAGCGACGTTTATTTCAAAAGTGTCAGTGCGTATCTGATGTTTTTTAAAATGATAAACCAACTGATTAAATACACGAGTCTATGTGGATGTGCGTCAATTAGTTGTAAGCAAATGATGAAGGATACACGATTTGAAATTCTGGTCAAATAAAGTATATTAATTCTTCCATCTGTTCGGAAGTATCTATATACATTACTCGCTTTCTCACTGAGACTAAACTGTAATTATTACTACAACTTTTTAAGGGTGAATATTTGAAGATACAGATTTTGATATTCTTTAATATTGTCTTTTTTGTTCGGAACTAACGATAAATTTGAGCTGTTTATCGATTTCAGGAATATCTAAATAAAATTAATTTTCTAATACATACATTCAGTTTTAAAATAGTTTTAAAATGTGACAGTGGTATAGATTTAGTTGTTTAAACAGGAATATATATATATTTGATCTAATGAATATCAAGGATCTAGTGTCTCTTATCAGATTTAAATCACGTGAATACATTTTAATAAAAATAGTTTGTTTCAAAAAAACTTCAGTGACGTAGGTTCATTAATATTTAATGTTCATGATAAACTACCATAAATTTTAAATAATCATTCATATCGATGATTTATATGAAACTAGATCATAATTGAAAACTACCATATCTTATTCGTGCAAACAAAATATGATGAATGTCTGATAAAGCAAGCGTCACATATTTAACGAATGTATTTATAAATATAAAATTTTCTTCTTTCTTCGTATTATTCTTTACGCTTAAAAAACAATTCTCCAGCCATTATTCAAAATTCACAATATACATGTTTTAATCTTTGAAAATAAACACGTTTAACGACTAAATCTTTAAACATCTATCTGTCAATAATCAATATACTTCGGCAACAATCAAAGTTCCATCAAACTTTCGCCACCCTCAAAAGTACTAAATACACATCCAATCGTCTCAAACAGACCCTCAAACTATCTCCCAATCAACATTTCAGTTGCACTCACCACGAGCTTCTTCATCTGGGCGGCGAGGATGCAGACATCCCGGGTGGACCTGGTATTGAGGAAGATGGCGTCCTTGAGTGGATCATCGAAGCGCACACTCGCAGCCACGTGAAAAATAACGGAGATCTTCTCGATGAGGAAGCGCCTCTCGACCGGAGGTAAGCCCAGACCCTCCTCGCTCACGTCACCTGTCACGGGGATCAGCTTGTTGAACGCCTCCGGCTTGTTCTCCCGCAGTCTGTCGAATAGCTGCGCACGTGCAAGAGAAGCGAAGGAGAGTTGTTAGCACAGGTCGATGTAATGCACGGGGGACAAGGGATTTTGTTTACGTTTGGGGATAATATAAGTTGTTTTGGGAGTTGTAAGGGTCAGGTGAAGCGAATAGAAGGGTAAAGATAGAAACAAATGTCTAATAAATCAGCTGAGGAGACAGACGCGGTATAACTTTATTTTTAAAAAAGGTTATAGTGTTTTGATCTTTCGTAGGTAGTTTTGTTTACTTGAACAATTGATGAATCTATATTTTATATTCTTATAAATGAAATTTCCTTTCCTTGGATCGAAACAATCTAAAAATACTTGATGTATCTTTTTTTAAAGAAAAGTATGAATAGAAGAATACATTCTTCTATTTAATACTTTTTTTATACACGTGCGTCATTTACATTTTATCGGTCGGGAAACGGCTTTTATCTGGGGTATCTCGGGAGTCGCGGGTAACAGCACACCGAGTCGTAAAGTTAGCGCAGCGAAAATCGATAGGATCATGTGCGCGCGTACATTTACATAGAACTATTAACTCTCAAGTCAAATCAAATAGACGAGCGTTGCACCAGACGAGATAAATAATTCAACCAACACGCAATCGTGCTAATGAGATATATAATTAGTTAATTTACTTTGTTTCGTTGCCATCTAGACAATGAAGTTTATTTTTAACGAGACAAAGAGCTGCATTGTTACTTTAACGTGTTAATGAAAACACAATAAGAACTTAAAAATTAATAGTGAGTATGTATCAATGGAAAAATAATTTCGTCCATCTGTAATTTAAATTAGCAGGAAATTACAATAATGTTCTAGAAAAGTAAGCCTTTCTGAAACCACAAAAATGACGCTTCTTATCGATTAGGATTATAAATTAAAACATGAATAAATGTATTTTCAATTCGAGTATAAATTGCGATATTGCTCACCCGTAAAAGTTCCGCGGATTATAAATGCAGTTAATACACTTTAAAGTATAAAGTCCTTTTTTGCAATATTTCCAATACTAAAAAAGATGTGCAATCTTTTTCTATACAATGCACTACATTCCATCTTCTAAACCACAAGGAAATATTAAAATTTGACATTACCGAATATATTAACTTCAATGTCACACAAATCTCTCAACTCCCGAAAATACATAAACATATTTCCGAATGTGCATTTACTCCACTCTTACGAAATCCTCTCTAGTCGACTACATACACGCGATTTCCTGCGCACTCTGACAAATCGTTTATTACTCTTTCAAATATTCGTCCTCGTCCCACAGACGTGGACTATTGAAAATAAAACTACGCTTCCATACCCAACGCAGACACCCAAGAAGCAGAAGCTTTTATCGGCTCTATGCGGTATATAACATACGCACCGGCAGCGTCAGCATCTTGCGCAGCCGGTCGTCGATGCTCATGTTCTTCTTCGGCCGCATCAGCAGGAAGATGTCCTGTATGTCCGGACAGGACCAGAGCAGCTTCTCGATCAGCACTTTGCCCATGAAGCCCGTGGCCCCGGTTACGAAGATACTGCGACCCGCGTAGAACGCCGGTATCGAGGTCGTCGGGTCCTTCTTTGTGACGCTCATCTGCGTGCGTGATAAGAACAGAGCAAAGGATTTTTATGTGTAGTCGGGAAAAAGAGTACAATATGATGGGTTTCGTTGTAGGGAGGAGTGGTTGGGATGAAGGGTGTCATTATTGATGGACATATTGATAGCCGGTACGGATCGTAAGATTAGACAAAATGTAGGGAATATGAATATTTTACACAGAAAATAAAATTTTACAGAGTTTTACTATCAGCCTGGTAGAAATTTCAACCATATAAATTAGCTATTTTTAAGTAAACATTATGTTTGCGGGCGAAAAACAGCCTACGCATTTTACGCTCCTCGTGGAGGAAATTAGTATATGCACCACGCATATTTACAATTATATGCGATCTGAGACATTCTTTACTTTTACTCCCTAGGTGCATAATCTACTATTTCACTATCCGTAAGCTTTCAAATTTCCCTGCGGATGAATTGACTTCAGATTTGAACTAAATTGCTCCTGAATAATATAATTTCCATATGAGTGTAGGGATTTAGGATTAAATATCAGACAAAATTTTTACATCAGAAAAATTTTGAAAAAATTTGAAAAAATTGAAAAAACTCAAGAAAAATTCTTGAAAAACAGCACAAAATTTTGTTTCTCATCTGATCAAAAATCCGTATACTCATATGGGAATTATACTATTTAGAAGTAATTTAGTTCAAATCTGGAATCAATTCATCTGCAGAAAAATTTGAAAGCTTACGGATAGTGAAAAAACTTGTTTCATCGATAACTATGGTTCTGGGCCATATCGTCGCTTCCGAATAGAAAGGCTTTATGTCGGAGTCCCCTCGTAGAAGGCGGTATCTTGATTTTTCAGAAAGTTACAAACGATCAAAGATAGCGTAAGAAAATGGTTAAAAATTTTTCTTTATTTTAACCGATTAAATAGATCGTATTTTTAATCATTTTCTTACGCTATCTTTGATTGCTTGTAACTTCCTGAAATATTTTTTAATGAATCAGGGCTTAAATTTTAGCATTTACTGTCTACATTTATAATTTTTCTTCCTCGTTTTCGTATCTTAAATATTTACAATGTGACACTCAATAGAAGAGACATAATTTTTTAAGGAAATAGGAAGTAGGTCACTTCCAAAATAGTGAATATGCACTATTTCGGAAGTGACCTACTTATCACTACTTTTTTCACTACTTTATATTTAGAGAGCAATGCCCGTTAAAATCCGTTTCCCGCAGCTGAAACCCTCTCCTTGTAAATATATACGAAACTATTGTTATATCCTAAAACATTTGCCATTGAGCCGTAAAACGATGGGAAAAGTTGAAATCAATTAAACGAATTTAAAAACTAATTCAAACGAATGTATGGCTTAGCAAAATCGTTAAAAGCACAATATTAAAATACCTATAGAAAAAAATGTCTTTATTCTTCTGCTTACAGCCTGATCCGAAATGGGAGTTTTCACGATCGCGGCTGGCGATTGAGCAAGTTCTTGGTGAGGGCGAGTTCGGTCGCGTGTTACGCGCCAAGGCACAAGACATCGACGGCTGGCCAGGCCTTACCACCGTCGCCGTGAAGACCCTGAAGGAGGACGCAAGCGCCTCCGAGCTAGCTGACCTGCTCTCCGAGTATCAGCTGCTCAAAGAAGCGCAGCACCCTAACGTCATCCGACTGCTCGGCGCGTGTACAACGCCTGGCGGTCCAATCTACCTCATCATCGAATTCGCCGAGTTCGGATCGCTGAGGTGAGGCCTGATGTCTAATATATACGGATATGGCATGTATATTTGATGATGTAAATCAACCGAACGTGTTGACGCTATTCGAATCTTGGTTATCGACTTTTCATGTGTGCACTTGTTAATGACTCAATTTTTGTCTTTTATAAATAACTGCGATAAGAGTACTATCAATATTTAGTATACAAATTGTTAAACTAAACTGAAAGAATAAATAGTGATTGTTAATCACATTTCATCCAAACTATAAGAGAATTCAAGATATTCCAAGAATCGTATAATTATACCGCCTAATTAATGTTATAGACACACCTGCACCGATTAAAGGATTACTTAACAAAATGAAGTGCTCTAATAATACTCTACTATCAGTATTATAAGGAATCTTGCAATTTCTTGATTATCACAAAATGTTTGATGTGCGTTCCTTAGAAATTAGAAATATTAAAGTTTCAGTTTAATGCTTCAAAATTATTGAATTCTATAATAATACTGCCACTAAAACTATGCAATTTGTGTGGGAGATATCTAATATTGAACAAAATTTTTATATACCCATTTGTTCCCAAATTTAAATAAAACTGTCTGTCGAAATACTAGAGGAAGTATAATTTAGAGTCACTTCTCGCTTCCACTCCCGAAAGCAATTTCACAAAAAACGCAATACCGTAGAAGTCAAGCACCCTCCCTCGTCTCGTTGAATTTAATAAAAGGCAAGATAAATTTCAAAATCGTAACGCGCGTGTCCGTTCGGACGACATTCCGAAAAACATTGGGAATTCGCGGTGTGACTGCCGAACCCCACTATGCATGCAAATGGACCATAGTATAGTGTTCCGCGGACGCGCCCGCCTTACGACAGCCCGGAAACGCACTTCCAGTCGCATTCCGCTACTGACGGAATGTCGCGCGATTTCGCGCGTTAGCGTTAATAAGAGAGAGGGAAGTGGGTCTAGAGAAATTTTCCTCTTCCAAGCATTACCGCTGCTGCGCATAATTAAATACCTCCACTTAGCGGGAGAACGCGCAAGATTATTAAGGGAGGAGGAATTTATTCTTCTCGCAATGAATTCGCGGTTTACTACACTTTTTGACGAAAATGGCGTGCGAAATATTAAAAAATAATGGGATATGACTTACAATTTAGAACTATTGCATTTTCAACTTGTGAATATGAGTATATTAAAATTTTCAATTTTCTTACCGGCATTATAATTAAATTTTAAGGCTTCTGTATGAACTTTAAATAGAGTGTTCCAAACTTTATACTTGACATTTTAGTCAGACTTATGAGTCTGCAATTCATGTATATCAAAAACTCACAAAATGATCACACAAGACGTAAAGAATTACAGATTTAGCAAAGATTGTCCAATAATTTATATAATGTTTTCAGAATAAAGGAATATATTATTAAATAAATTGATTATTATATGATTGTAATGTGAAAATCAACCGGTATATACAACTCAATTATTGCAGAAACTATTTGCGAAGAAGTCGGCACTTGGAATCTGAGGGAAGAGTGCCATGCTCAACTTTGCTCTTGTCTTCATCACCAAATAACATAAAGCCAATCGAACAGGCACCCTTCGATCATACAGTTAATTACACAATTACTCCAAGAGACATTCTTTCATTTGCCTGGCAAATCACCAAAGGAATGAGTTATCTTGCAGATATAAAGGTAACATTCTTCATACTTGAGTGAAACAAAGTCTTTATATTTTATCTTATTACTATTTAATTCGTATTACGATTTGGCATACCTATAAAAAAAGTTTTTCTAAAAATTATTTTATATCCTTTAAAAAATATGATCCACGCACCAAATTTAAAATTTAAACATTCCCGTATTCATAAGTTGTAATATTCACTTAAATTTTTTTACAGTTAGTTCATCGAGATTTAGCAGCAAGAAATGTATTACTTGCGACAGGGAAAGTCTGTAAGATATCGGATTTTGGTTTGACTCGAGACGTTTATGAAGATGATGCTTATTTGAAACGTAGTAAAGGCAGAGGTAATATTCTCGAGTATATTATATGTTTTATGTAGTGTATTTTTTTTTTTTTTTCAAGTACTTAGTTTGAATATTAAAACTAAATCTATCAGTTACAAACATAATAATTCTTGCTCAGTTTTGTAATACATATACATGTACCATAAAAAGAAAATAGAGTTTTCATTACTTTTTGAAACCATGAAGATCCGTTTTTAATAAAAAAAACCTTTGCACCTGGTATCAATAATAAATAAGTTGAAAAAAAGAAAATTATGTCTGCCAAAGTGAATAGAAAAAAGTCAAATGAATTTTTTAAAAGCAGCTCAGCAGCTATATTGTCGTTGAAATATCGAGTACGCGGGCTCGCGGTGTGATTACGCGTTTGTTTGCTGATGACGAAGATCGCATAAACTGGGTGAAACTAAAAGCAAGTTTATTAATGTACAGTGCCGGTTAAGTGGATGGCGCCCGAGTCCTTGGCCGATCACGTCTACACGAGCAAGTCCGACGTCTGGAGCTTCGGCGTGCTCCTCTGGGAACTGGTGACGCTCGGCGCGTCGCCCTATCCTGGCGTCGACGTGCACAACCTCTATAATCTTCTTAAGGCTGGCTACCGGATGGAGAAGCCTGCCAACTGTTCCCATCATTTGTAAGAGCATCTTTGATAATTCATTACTATAGTGATCATTGTAACATAACAATAATAGTACATCTTTATAAAGTAAAATACGGTGCTATAAATATTTCATTAATTTAGTACAAGCATTTCTTACTTTAGAATTGACCATCTTTCTGCGAAATTTAATCAATATTAAAATTGTTAATTTCAAGATCAAATCCTAGTGAAAATATCATTTGTTCAAAACTGTTTAAAACTGTTCAAAACTGTTGAAGATTGTTCAAAAGTGTGAATTTTCGGACGTTTAGAACAGTTTTGAATAGTTTTGAACAGATTTAAACAGTTTTGAACA
>UXGD01004952.1:0-15691 GCA_900474315.1 Torymus auratus
TTTGTCCGTATCCAAACGTCCGTTTCTTTATAGTAAATGACGTTCCTTTAATATAAACATTTTCTTCTCTCTGTGTATAAAAAGTTAGAACGTTGAAAACTAAAAAAAAAAAAAATCTTGGACATTTGGGACGAAATGGGTTAATCAAATAAAGGCAGTTTTAGCTATATGCCAAAATATGTGTAACGAATTATTTCGATTTTATTAAATCCAGAGAAGCGCCCTGGTATTGCGTCGTCCCACAGTTGTCGTTTTTAAATCGCGACTTTCGAGACTGATTTTTTTCGTATATATGTATCAAAAACTTTTAAAAAGTAGGTCATACTTTCTTAAAGCCAACTGCAAGCACACATAAACAATGACGCGAGTGCAGCACTATTAAAATAAAATATCCTTTATAAAAATTTATTGCGACCGCAATTAAAAGCAACAGCCTCTTTCATTACATAAACAAACTCGTATAATCGGTGTACATAAATCGAGGCGCGCAGGGTAAGTAGGAGGATTAAAGTGCATCTGAGATAGCGCGGCGATTTAATAGTGACAAGCACAATAAAGAAATGAAGGAAAGTTTCGGAGGCGCGCATCTCTCACTTAATCTCCGCGAACGCTCAGTATCTGTACTCGAAGAAGACGTTGATTAATTTTTGTGTTGTCTCTTAGTGTGAGGTCAGTTCTCGCGATACTCGGTAAGCCATCGAACGAGTTGTCACCGGTCTTGCAGCCCGATGCAACCGCGCGCTCGGTTTCACCTCCCGCATAGCCGAATTGCATGCGATCGAACATTGCTGAAACTGATTGGACCGAGCGATCCTGAATTAATGGCTGACTCTGCTGCCGCAAACCGATGCTCTGTGATAATGCACATTCGATTAAGTTCGTCCAATGAAACAAACAACGACGATCGCTTTATGCGAGCTCTGTTGTTGCCAATGCAAAGTCATTGTGTGCAAATAAATAATTTGTTCGTAGTGTCTAAATTATAGTTCATCCAGCTAATTGTTAAACTTTTAATTCACGTATTTTTGAGTTTTCAAAGGATGTCCAATACATTGTATTTGACGTTGGTCGAAAATTTATATTATAACTTTTCGATTGCAGATATTTTATGCCTTTTATACGCGCAAATTACGTAAAATTACACTAATTGCTACAAACGTAATTCAAATGGAAATCCTGGGATTTCGATATGAAATTTGACTTGCGTGACCTAAATTGCATTTCTTGGAACGAAAATTCATCTAAAGATATTTAGTTTTCAAGTCAAATTATATCACTATGTATACCTAACCAAAAATATTTATTTATTTCATAAATTGTGTTTATTTTTTCAAAAGGCACATCATTCAATTATATTTGATAAAACGGTAATTTATAGACTTGTTTTTTGTAATTAAATAAGTCGGTTGCTAAGGAGGCAAACCCATACTGAAATATTTCTTTTCTTAAAGGGGTTAATTGTATTGAGATCAGTTAGTCACAATTCAACTTTATCTTGAGAAATTTAAAAGGGATACTTTAATCTCCCTCTTAATCTCACGATTGATTGATTGCGTTAATTCTGAAACGCGCGTTTATTTTCTTGTTTAATTAATGTTTCGACGAAAATGGTAAAACCAGTAATCATTGTAATTAAGTAGTACGAACCTTATCCGATTAGCCGAGAGGTCCTGCATGGTATAAACAATAATTTGGTGTGTCCAAACTTTCTTTACTCAAGTTTCTGACACTTGGCTTGTAGTCGTTTTTCAACTTAAATTGATTTGCGTAATTTATGATATAATTTACTTCAGGATTCTATCCAAGAGAATATAAACGCCGCTTTCGAACTTTTTTTTTTAACAAAGGAAGGTGCACGTGTTATACATTGTTTACAACGGAAGTCCCGCAATCAAAACCACAACAAGGTATAAGAACAGGGTGACCATCGGTGCCCGTGAAAGCTCCGAGTTCCGAGCGATAAAAGATAAAAATAAAACGACCTACGTTTCACAACGCGGCTCTATACGCAGATGCGTTGCACCTGCATTTCCGCGCGCATGGAACCTTCGCGCTCGAGGCTTCTATTTTCCACGCAAAGCTGATGACCGAAGGTCGGGGAGGAAAAAAAACACACAAGAGTACGTGAATTTTACGAGGTTCTCGTTTCTCCGCGCGCATTGTCTCGCTCTCTCTTTCTCGCCAGAGCGTAATTGCGCCAATTGAGATGATTTCGAGGAAAAAAAAGGAGGATGCAAGTTGGCAGACTGCCGAGACGCTCTTTTGCGGTTCGCCGTACTCTGCGAATTACTAACTGTGATAAGCGCTCTTTATTTTGCTGATTTTAGTTTTGACTTTTTCCGAATTCGTGGGTGTGCCGTTTGAACTTTCCGTGCAAACATTTCTTCGTTATTTCAAGAATGTGTCTTTTGAATTGTTTTTAATGAAGACTTTGTAATGTTTATGCTTGCTGAAAACAGTATTTGAAATTGTTAACATTCTGTGATTGCTTTGTACAAACTAATCGGATAATTATATCGACTTGAGTCCTATACTCATATAGAGGTATTGTTTTTTCAAATTTTCATTATTTACTGTTCCTAAAGTATACTATAAAACAATTTCTCTCAATTATTTAATAAGTCGGGAGCAAATTCAGTAAGTTCTGTAATTTTCCAAAAACATAATAAAATTAAAAAATCCAACTTTGAAAATGAACCTTGATAAGTTTTTCAATAGTAATCTTATTAAATAGGTATCTGGAACAGGTAAAGTGAAGTTCCAGCAGGCTCGTAACGTTAATTCCGTTGTTGTCCTTGCTCGTACATAAAATATTCCCGGCAAATGCCAAAGTTGTAACAAGAAAAGTTCTCCGCATAGCCATATCGAGTTGAGAATTTTGATTGTACCTTTTCTGCATAGAGATTAAGTTAATGAAAATGGTTTAGAAAGTATAGTTATAACAAAGGCTAATAATATAAATTGCTTGATGATGAAGGACATCGCGTAATCCGTTTATTTTCCAAAAGTTGCCTGTATTAATTGTGCACAATACATTTTAATTTTATTAAAAAAAGGAAAGGTTTTAGGCGAGTAACGTACGCTGGCCAGTAAATATTATACTCTCTTCGGCAAGAGTGGCGGTCGTTGCGGTAGGTCCGCCGCTGCTCCCTCCTGGCCGCTTTCTCTCTCTCTCTCCCCATCCCCTTGCCCAGGCGTGCGCAGCGCCGAATAATTCGTCGATACGCGCCGAGAGATATTTCGTCTCTGCGGCTCGCGGGGCCCGTCGCCGCACTGGCCACTCTCGCTCGTTCGTTCGGGGCCTGTGCGCTTTCGCAACGTTTTCCCAACCGCTCGCACACATACACACGAAAGCGCGCCTTTGCTCACGTATTATTTCATCCTACGTATACAGGTATATGCCGGGCCCCGAACGCCTACTTTCGCTAGTTTTGCGTAAGAATATATATACACACACACAAGCTCACGTGTATATACGTGGCTGTCTTGTCGAGGAGGAGGAGGAGGATTGGCCAATGCCCGAACGAGAGCGGGCCTGGGAGTCGCCAGCCGAACAGCGATGGATAGGCCCTTTTTCGGATATTTTTAAATATACATTTTTTACGGACCTATATTTTTGCCAATCATTTGTCTAGGGAAGAAATATTGGCTCGGTTTCTCCACTCTTGGAGAAAGTTATACCTTTTATCGCCTATTTTTTTTTTTTAGCTTTCGAACCCTTTTGTATTCGTTAAAATCTTTTAGACAGGGTATCCATTATTAACGGGCGTATTTATTACGCAAGATGTAGAGTAAAAAAGTGATAATTTTGGTCCGTCTGAATTAAACCGCACTTTCAAGTTCTACTTATCCAGAAAAATAACGATTTTTTAGACAATTGTTTCTTAGTAACGACAGAGTCGTGCGTTCGATTGTTCAAAGTTCAAGCCGTTTTCGGAACCAGCACATTCTGAAACCGAATCGCCAATGAGTCTGAGGCTTATCTAGCCGCTGAATTATTTATGGCTGACTGTTTCCTCATACCTTCCTTCTGAATTATTTAAGCTGGGCGTGGAAAATATTTAGAGACAATTAAACTCTTGCTCGTGCTATGTAACTCAATGCACGAGTTTTTTAATGTAATTATTTTGCAAAAATCATGCACATTTCAACTTCATTATGTGTGAATAGAGAATGATCGTCAGTCACTTGTGTAATCAATACGCGTCAATTTTAGATATTATTATACATACAGTCGTTGGTATAATTAAGTTTTGTAACGAGTTCTTAAATATTGCATTTCTTAGTTACGCTTATAATTCCAATTATTTACATCACAATCTTGCAACAAAGGTAGATAAACCATATTCATATATCCGTACAATTCATTTCTTATTTAAAAATCTCAATTCTACGTGAAATACTATATACAATAACAACATTTATTATTCTTAAGAAAATGGTTCATAGTATCTCTTTGTGTAAGTTGAAAATTATCATCAATGTAAGTCTTTTGTAATTAATGATTGTGTAAATTATTGATTTAATACTTTGTGTTTGATGTAATTTTAAAATCTAAATTTTCGTCATCTTCTACTTATTTTGAAGATTTGATAAAATGTTTTATTGTACCTTGTTTTTTCGGAAATTTCACAATCTTCGACGTTGAAAATCTTTTCTAATTCTGGTTTTAAAAAAATGAATGATATTATAATACGAACCATGCTTTTTCTCAATATTAAGTTTTACAAGAAATTTCCTTTTCATTCATTCTTTAAGATCCTCTTGATTTCGAAATGACGTCTGTCTGAAATCAATGAGTAGTACAATAAGGCATCCGTCAGTTTCCTACCTCGTGTCCCAAGACTAGTACACGTTCATCTGAGGAATTCATTTACCTCACAAGTCAGTTATCCAACAATAAACGGTGCAACATCTGTCGCGCAATCGATGAAAACGGCGGCTCAGAGTGTCACATAAAAATTGGGTGTATCGCGCCTCACTCGTAAAATCATCGAGCCACGGAAATGGCTCTCGAGGATAAATAAATCTCTGGAAAGTCGGCTATGCACTCCTCTATCTCGCTCTCTCTCTCCTGCGTCGTCTCATGACCTCATCTCTCTTTCTACTCCCGCGCGATGTCTCAACCGTCTTCTGGTGAAACGGTACGCCGAAAAAACTTTCTCCCTTAAATGTCCGCTCGCGAGCCGGCGAGAAAGAGAAAGAGAGCCGCGAGGAAATCAAACAGCGCCCCACGCTAATTTTTCTCCTCCGGAGAGGCTCTTTAGAAATCGCGTGGACACTTAACGTTTTATGTGCGTTAGAGGCACTTTTCGGTTTTACGAAATTCCAACGAGATTTTTTAGTGTATGCCGTCGTTTGCGGTTACACGAATATATATTTCGCCTCCTTTTGCGCTGTTGCGTTCGTATTTCTCGCGACGAGAATTCTCTCAGGATTTCGAATTCACGAAACTGGAAGATTTTCGTTTCTAGGATCGTTGAGTAGTCAATTGTTTTGCAAAACTACAGGTATATTATTTTGGCTTAATAATATTCGACCACAATTGCTTCTGTCAGAAGCTACAATATCCAATTCGAATTTCAAATCCGCCAAGCCGTTAGTCGCAGAAACACACACTCTAATTACGGTACACACAAAATAGCTTCCATGCAAATATAGCTCCAAGGCCCTCTAATAATATCCTCCCCTGTAAGAAGCCTAGCGGCATTAGCAATTTAAAGACCGATGCGCAGACCATCGAAAGAAAATAGCCATGGCGGCTGTTTATTGAAAAAAGCAGCGTTGTCTGCAATTCACATACTGCGTGTGCGATACAGATCGCCAGATAGACGCCGAAAGAGAAGCTGGAGGGACGTCTCGCAGCGGGACAAGCGGCTCGTATTATCGAGGCGTTGGCGATGAATTAGTCGCGCGTATAATATTTATACGCGGCGCATCTTCGCTGCAATTGCGATAATAGAGAGAGAGACGACCGTGATTCAGTAGACTCTGCCGGAGCAGTAAAACGTCACTTGTTCTTGTTATTCGCGTTTTGCACAATCGGGATGTTTTTCTTCCTTGAAGATCGCAGCTTGGCTTTTTGCGTATTCTGGGGACGTTGTTGGTCTGTTCTATTGTATGGTTCATTCCACGAATAGCTACATGTCTTTGTTTCTTAATTTAGGCGGTATTATTGATTGATAGTATCATGAAAGTTGACAAAGAAGCCTGAAAATTAACCTCAAATGTAGGGGTGAGAAACATCGTAGTTGTTTCCAAATAGAATCACTATTTAAAACTATGTTTGAGTTTTTTGATACTATTATATTTTTTTCAAAGATGGATCATTATTTTATAATTCAATTTTAATTTTTTCTTAACGATTTCTTTTTATTAGAATCAATTATCCTGCTAGAAATGTTCACCATACCTTCCACTATTTTTCACTAATTTCGATGGTATTTCGAAATTATATATCAATTTGAAATAAATGTTGGTACGTCTATTTACGTTTCATAAGATTGATATTGTAAGTAATGATAATACTTTTCGATGCATTATGTTACTATCCTGTATTGATTTTTGATAAAAATTCTTTAAGTTAATGAACATGATAACTAGAAAATATGAATTTTCTACACCAGGGTGGCGAACAAGCACAGGTGATAAAGATAATTGATGAGAATTTAGAATATGACAAAAATATAGTAAGCTGTCATATTTTTAGCATTTTCAAATATCCATTATCATTAATAAGCTTTCTTGTTGATGTTGAAAATTGTTAAGAATAAATAAAAAATTAAATTAGAATAACGAAAAAAACGATGTAGCCACCTGAAAAAGCCCCACAATCTTATAATTATCTGTTGTTTCTTGTTTGTCGTGAATTTTGTGGTAATTTTCTTGATGAGTTGATGATTACGCTATTTAGGGATTAATGTTAATACAAATTCAAATTAAATTTTACATTGTAATAATTATTTTTGAACTAAAATTGACATCTTATAAAAAAATCACACTTTTTTTTTAATAAAATCCAGTAAAACTTTTAATTTGGTTCATCTTTAAATTTTCGTTAAATCGTGATTTAAAACAGTATAGATTAAAGTGGCATAACGCAGGCGAGTGGGGAAAGGGCCGATTAACGCTACCAAGACGCTTAGGCGAAAAAGTCGAAGGATGCATGTAGCGGTGCAGCGCTGCATTGTACCGCGACAAGCGAGCGACGACGCCGCGCGGCGGGGACGGCCTCGAGAGGCCTCGTGCGTGCGAACAGTGTGTTTGTACATTGGCGAGCGGCGCTTAAAATACATCACGCACTATCACCCTATCCATTCCATTTCTACGAAGGTCAGCCGGTGTAGCGCGCGAGCGCGACTCTAAGTGGGTCTCGACCACTTGGTTAGTGTGTCATGGCACACTCGCTGTTGAATAAACTTAATCTCAATACCGGCATTAATATGAGCCACGCGAATGCGGGGATCCGCTCCGCGCACTGCCGATTCTTCCGATCGCTTTCACTTTCGCTTTTCTGCCACACTTTCACTTGCTCGGCCCTCTAACAAATAACTCAAGCTATACCCGCTAATTAGCGCCATTCAAATTTTTGGCCTTTTTCAAATATTCTAATTAATCGCAGCTTTTTTACTTTATCAAAATTAATTTCGAGAATTCAGTCGATACAAAGCTGTTGTCAAAAGTATAAGTTGAAAAGAACTCATCCTCAATTCAACATACGCGCAATAATGAGAATTGCAAGCATCGCAATTCTTCCCGCGTGTCGGAGCCGGCAGAGTAAAAAGAATTGGGTCAGCTTTTGAAAAATAAAAAGGAACGATCGAGACAAAAAGGTGTGTGTTACTTATCTTGTTTACACAGATAAGTATCGAAGCCGCGCGCGTCGCCCCCGAAAAAACTCATCATCGTCGGATTCGTTGTCGTCATCTGGCCAAATAAAACACAGAGTCGATCGGAATAATCGAGTCTCCTACTTCTTCCTCCCCCTCCGCCCGCGCTTTGCGCTCATGTGAAAAAAAGCAGAGTGTGACGTCAAAATTATCTATAAATAAAGCTCGTGCGGCTCGAGCACGTTACACGAAATTAGGTTACTCCGTAGCTTCTTCGCGCTGCCGATGCTTTATCTGCCTTCGACTTGTTCGCAACATAATCCTATATGCGCCGATGGAGCACCGACCAATGAGCCCGATCATGTTTACACGATGTTTCTGGATTTTGCGATCGAGCGCTCGACATTAGTTCGCTCTAGTCTTAATCTTCAAGATAATGACCTGCGTTTAATCGCAATGGCTATTCTCATTCTTGGGATTTCCCGGCAGTAAATTATTCTTTGCATTGTACAGAAAATTCAACTGATATCAAGTTTGATAAATTATAAGCCTATACATTATATTAATCGATCTAATGTTGTTTTAGCACTCGCATAGTGCTAAATATGAGTTTTTCGTATTAAATATTTGATTGTTTCATACGACTAATTACACGACAGCAAGATTCATTAATCATTCTCGATAAAATAGTTTTGAATTTGTCTTGTTTTTGTGTAAGTGTGAAAAACATTAAAGCACTGATGAAATAAAAATTGAACTAAACCGATAAGACAAAATATATAATAATACTTGGATTTTCTATAGAAGTAACACAATTTGAATACAACAACTTTGAAGCTCGAACGGATTTATTAATAAATCTACACGGAGAAAAATTTTGTAGTAAAAATGACTATATTTTCATAGTAATCGTGGGACAGACTCATATCCTCATAAAAATTACTACAATGTATAGTTAAACATTGCTATTTTTACTATATAAATAGCAATTTTTACTATACATTGTAGTAATTTTTATGAGAATATATGAGTCTGTCCCACGTTTACTATAAAAAAATAGTAATTTTTATTACAAAATTTTTCTCCGTGTAAAAACGACTATTAAATCGGGACCACGATAAATGAGCAGGTCGTCAAGCCGGTATATATTTAAGTACCATGACTTTGCCGATATTATAACCGCCGATTAGAAATTAGCGAGAGAGTATAGTAAGACTTGGATTTCATATATTCCCCTGTTACATAACCATGACTGTATGCTCGCGGGGTGCGCTTTTTCCAAACTGGCAAAGTATTTTGCAAGCGTTCGTGTACGCTTCTTCTCTTAGCTCGCTCGGCCGAGAGGGAGAAAGAGAGAACATTCGCGACGGCACTGCTCGTTGCCGGTTTCTGAATGCGCAATATCTCCGAAACGGATCGAAGTATTGAGCTCAAGGTTTTCGGACCGATTCCTTCACGATTTTTTTCTTAATAGTTTCGGCTTGTCGCGCGACGGCTTTCTTACGCTATACACCGCTCGCTTCAAGTGCTAGCTTCGCAATCCTCTCGGATTTTGTCGCGATCTGTGTGCTAATTCTTTTTTCTGGATTATGTCAAAGGGTATGACTTGCTGTGTCGCAAATAAAAGCAAGAAATCCTTGTGCTTTTCGAAGCTCCTTGGAAGTTTGCGAAGAGCTCGGGCAACAGAGTTCCAAAAAAGGCCTAATAAAGCTGTCGGACTCGCGTATCGAAAGATGGACGAGAGAGCGTCAGCTTGCATCTTGCGACCCCGTTCGAGCAAGAAGAAATGACAAAAATGAGCAAAAGAAACCGCGCAAAAATATGCTCGCACACATGACATCCTCGCCGCGGAGATCCAGTTCAAGGCGGCTCATTATGTACTTTCGATCACAGGCTGCGCCATTAGCTCGATAACGATCTGCAGTGCGAGAAAAAGCGCGATGGGGAGAGTATTTTCGCGGCGAGGCGGAGGAGGGGCCGATTGCACGGCGCGAGCTGGCGCTGCGGCGCGGATAAGAATGTGTGTCTAGTTTAGTGGGCAAGTAGGTCACGAGAGGGAAACCGAGCCTCGACAACGCCGCCGGTGGTGCGCGCGCTCTTACGCAATGCAGTTCCAGTGTTATACAATTATTGACTCACCGGATTAACAAGTAGGCTGGCTGAAAACGAAAGCTGCTCCCCCCGCCCGCGCGCCTCTTCCCCCACCGGCCGGTTTCCCCATTACCAACCCATCGCGTCATTACACACTTACTCTCTCTTTCTCGCGGCCACTCTCTCCGCACGCCGCACACTCCGATCCTCGCGATCTCGCTTTTTCGAGGATAGATGGCACTCGATTCTTCTTTTTCTTTCTTAATGCCGGCCCCCCGGATAATTACCCGCCCGAGCCTTTTCGCAAGTCTTGCGTGTCCGCGCACGCACAATATTCTTTTAGCGGATTTCTTTTTTCGAAACTCGCTTCATTTCGTGCCCCCGCTACATTTAGACTCCATCGCTAATTCACCGCTATGAAATATTCATTTTATCTCATTAATTTAATCGAATCATCGTAAATTAAAAGGAATAACGCTGGTTTTAATTTTTCACGAAATGGGTCGCGAGTGATTATTTGACACTCAGCAACCGCATCAGTGAGGATTCTGCGCATCTAAACGACGTGATTAAAAAAACAAAGGCATATTCGATCCGAGAGCAAAAAGAATATATTGAATATTCAGAGGCATCTGCGCGAAAAAGGCTCGAGGTTCAGCGATGCACTTTGCCACCCACAACAGAGGCAGAGGGGGAATGGCAAGGCAGCAAAAAGAAAAATAAATCACGAGACTATAGGCTGAAATTATTTTCGGCCTTGCTACTTGCGCTGCGTGCGCGTACACGCCGCGTATATCCCTTATTCTTTTTCTGCGCGCGGCGGTAGCTCGCGTATCTTCGGCTTCTGTGGCGGCCAAGGCGGATGCCTCGTTCGCCTTGTCCCAGTCTCGAGCTCGACGCGGCGCGAAGCGAGAAGGAGGGAGAGACTCAGAGAGGAGAGAGAGAGAGAGAGAGCTGTTAAAAAGAAAGTTTGTAAAACCCCTACAGACGCGGCTGTGGCTGCGATTACGCGAGTTCCGATTCTGGCTCTCTGTTCAATTTTATTCGATGATTTTTTTTTTCTTTTCGCTGTTTCTTATTTTTAGGATCGGGCCATGGAATATCGTAGTCTTCTTATTCTTCCGGTAGTTTCAACATAACTGCAATCCCGGCAATTTGTTGCAAATTATTATTTTTTTTAAATTTAACAGCTATTCTTGCTTTAGTCGTTGGAAAGTTAAATAGCTGATAAATTTAAATCTTATTGACAAACTTACATGACAAAATTGTCATTGTAATCAATCAATTTATTTTGATATCACGGTCGCCCGTATAACAAATATTGCCAACTTGTGTTATTTATAGTCAATAAAAATGAAATAACTCGATGATCGATAAATATTTATCCAAAATTATTATTGTTTTAACCTTCGTCTAGATTCTCAGTCCTGTTTCTTCATGAGTTTATCTCAGTGCAGCTCTTTCTCTCAGCTCCCCGCGCTGCTTCCCTGATGCAGCCTCCCGATTAGCTTTGAAATTGTAATGCTCGCCCGTCGCTCGCAACCTGCAGCAGCCGGTGATTCTTATCGAGCGCATCGCGCAAAGGTGTAATGCAGGTCGCGCGCTTGCCAGTGTTGCAGCCGCGCTGCGCTGACCTACCGCAAAAAGCCGACGAGAGAGGGAGAGAGAAAAAAAGGAGCATAACTCGCCGCCGCTGTCGTCGCGTGTGCCTCAAGGATATATACTCGCGATACGAATGCATGCGTGCAGCTCAAGTTGTGTGCACGCGCCGCGAGAGAGAAAAGAAAGACGAAGGAGACGGCCAGACGGAGAGAAAAGGCTGGCGCAGCTTTTTCCCCGCGAAGTTCAAGAGTGAGAGAGGCAGATTATATGGGGGATTTCAGGGATTGAGGGCGCGCAGTTGCACATAGCATACAGGGGTTACCTTGACCCCGTATCCACGCGCGCTCGCGCTCTCTCCTTGGACGGGGAATTTCAATTTTGTCGCCGCACTGGACGCGTCGGATCGATGTCACTCATATTTTCGTTCTTTCGTCATTTTTCGCTGTCATCGTTTTCAGGACTTCACTCCTTCGATTTTTCCCAAGTTGCAACTAACGCGCGCAGAGCGCTACGCTATATTATTACTTTTGTTAACGTTCGGTTAGCGAAAATAAAGGTAGCGCGACCCTGACCGACTTTGCGCGCTTGTCCTTCTGTAGATGAGTTCTGTATTTTTTGAAAATGCAAAGGAGATTGTTTATTCACGCTTGTGATTTCGTAAGGCAAGACGTGTTTTTTGCACTTTTCACGCCTCGTTTGCTGGCTTTTAATATTATTTATAATAAAAATTTATACTAACAATACCTATTATCCAGTTAGGTTTAAATTTAATGCAAATTCTTTAATTAATAGCCTGTAGGTTAGTGGGTATAGTATTTGCCTTCATAAGACATTGAAATTGAATCATTTAACGAGCTTTTGTTTCAAAGTTACTATACAGTAGAGGCGTACTATGCCTGAGAGACGAATGATGAGATTAAGAACTTGTACAATATTGAGCTTTCAGTAATACTCCATATTTTCTGCCCGAGAACAAAAGTGCTTTTTAATTGTGTCCTTATTTCGCTCTTATCTATAACTTCCAGCAACTATACTATAAATATGAGATTATTGGATTTTCTTTTAAAAACAATAGAAAAGAAAATGTTAAAGCTCTTACATAACATATCAATTACATTAACTCGAGTACTATAGCAAGATTCATCTGGTATAAATTATTCAGATGTCCCATTGTCCGATAAAGCAACAATACAGTCTACGCGCTCCCCAAATTCGGGCTAATGTGGATAAAGGAGGTCACCAAATGCCATTAACACACATTTCGGCTTTTTCTAAATTTATCACCCTCTCGATCCCCCTCTCCCCTCCTTACCATAACCGTAATATCGAGAATCGCCTCCTCCACGTG
Organism: Torymus auratus; assembly: GCA_900474315.1. NCBI lineage: Eukaryota > Metazoa > Arthropoda > Insecta > Hymenoptera > Torymidae > Torymus > Torymus auratus. Next base: position 12,871 of record UXGD01004952.1, read on the forward strand.
CACTCGCGCTTTATAACCTATATAACACTCGGCAAACACGCGCACGCGCGATTAAAGTCGAAAAACAAACGCGCATATACTTGAGTATATATGCCTCGGCGTGGGGATCGATCGAAGCACACGCGCGCATCGTACGATGAAAATCGATGCGCACGCGCGACACTAATAAGGGCGCGAGCGAGCGGTGGAATTCGAAAATGAGAGCGCGCCCGACTGCGATAATGAACGGAAATGGAAGGGAAATAAAGGGGCGCCTATATGTGTCTAACGCCTGAGCGAATCGCTCTGATGGGGAATGCGCTGAAATTCGTGCGGGGTGTGGGATATGGCCCATTAAGAGGCTTTTTCATTACGGCTGATCACTTATTTGGGAATGTAATTGGTGGGATCAAAAAAGCTTTTTAGATAATTACTGATTATTTCGATGATCAGCAGTGAAAACTGAAGATAAATATTATACATGTTTTTTTTCTGTGTTAAACACTGCAGACTATTATTGAACGCATCGTTAGAAAATATTAGAAAATATTATTTTACATAAATAAAATGAAATAATCAGCGTATAAATAATCTTCTATAGAAAACTGTTGGCAGGTTAAAAATAGTTGCGATCGCATCAATACATGAAAGCGACCAAACTGAAACAAAAGCACTTACGTATGCGCTACCGAGTCCAGAGCTATTTTTGCACCATCCTTTTATAAAAACAATTTTTATTTAATATTCCTTTAAGAATGCAGCACCATTCACCAACTTATTTATGCTATACGGCTCCCGCAATAATTGAGTTACAAAAATAGGTCAACCGTAACCAAGGGCTAGATAGCTTAACTTTTTCATCCATTTTCTATCCCATCCTCTCTTTCGCACAAAAAAAAATCTTGCGCGACTCTGAAAACTAACTTTGTAAAATAGTGAAAGCTTTGAATAATTAAAAGCTCAGTTTTACTTAACGGCTCATATTGCAGTGGGAGTGCACTTGTGGCTATAATAGTTTCCGTTTGACAGGCGTACCTTATTGTAATATATGGAAGATTAGTGTTTAATGATTCAGAAAGAATTACTTGTCATTCGACTGCAATAGCGTTACCGAAATAGGGCGTCAGTTATGTATAGCCGGTGGGGCTCTAAAAAAGGGAAACTCACCCTTCACGCTAGATCTGGGCTCACCCTAAAAAAATCGAATTTCCTAACTGTGTTAAAGGCTATACAGGAATTTCACGTATTTCGTTCAGTGGGATCGATATAAAAAAAATCTAGGACATTTGAAAATGTCTACCTACAGAATGCGAAATTGGTGGCGTGCAATGAGAAAAAAAGGTTGAGTTTCGATGAGTCTGGTATGTGGGTATTGTCGAAATCGCCTTAGTCAAATCAACCGTAGAGCCAGGCAGTTGCTGCTGGATTCTTCGACAGCAGGTTCTAACTTGAGCGCATACAAATAGGTACGTACTTTTCTTCCTCTAAATGATCAAGATTGTTCATCTTCCCGGCACAATCGGCAAAGTAAACTTACACGCCGCACAGCAGTCACAAGACTTGAACTAAATCATTCAATCGGTTGTAGCAACGAGCAAATCAGCGTAATTTAAATTCATTGAAAAGGGAGTGGAAAATAAAAAAGGCTTGAAAGAAAAACAGAAGTGGGAGTTTGAATACGTACTTCTTCAATTGACTCCTTTCACAGCTGTGATCATTAAAAAGTCACCTGGAAAAAGAGAGCTTTAAAAGGGTCAAAGGCTCGACACTCATCTCGCTTTAAAAAAGGAAAATAAAACAGCGTCGCTCGAGAGGGCAGAGGCAAAAAAAAAGTTAAAAAAAACCAGCACGAGCTCCCCTTTTGCGTGCGACACAAAGCCCTGACATAGCAACAGTTGTGTCTCTCGAGCGCGTCGGGGCCCGGCTTCGCTCTCAGTGCACACCGCTTCATCGGCGCCTGCCTCGTGCAGTCAACATGCGCACACTCACACACCCCGCGCACGAGCCGTCTGAGCGCGAGGGGAGGCTGCTCTTTCTCTCTCTTGCAGATCAATAACGCGCTGACACACTTACCGAGTAAACCTGGCCTAGTTTCGCGCGCGCGTGACCTCATTCCGTCGTCGATTTTCCATCCCCACCACCAGGCGCCGCTCCAGCGCTCTATCTTCTCCCCGACGATAATTTTTCCGCCCCCTCCCCGCCCTCGCACCCCCCGTCTACCTTAAGTGGAGGCTGCGCGACGCCTGGCCTTGCTCCTCCACCAGCATCGCGCCAATCGACTTTTCGCTCGAAAATTCATTGTTGTCGGGAAAAAAGCAACCGCGCTAGTCGTCCTCCATGTACTGAGAGAAATGTCATAGTAAAATTTGTTAAATATATAACAAACATTGCTATGTTATAGAGGAACGGAAGGATATACTCGACATCTATTAATTTTTACTATATATATAGCAATTTCGGGTAATAAGATCAATTAAAAAAAAAAATCTTAGGACGACTGTATTCGAACCCTCGACCCTCGGCACGCCAGTCGAGCGCGCTGATCACTTACCCACGGAGACTCTTGAGTGTAAGATTTTGGAACTTATACATTAGTCATCTTCCCTATAACATAACCTCAACGCAATCAGGTGTGGCGCTGGTGTCTGATAGCATTTTTTACTATATAAGTTAGTAAAACTTGGTATGTATATAATAAATATTGTTAAAAAAGATTAAAAATTTTACTATATCTAAATTTTTACCACATAATATAATAATTTTTGCTCAAGTATATTGGAAAAATTGTTTTATAATATGACAATTATTTTTATAAATATACTAATTATTTCTTTATATATAT
>UXGD01004953.1:0-15691 GCA_900474315.1 Torymus auratus
TTAATAACAAATGACAGAGTGAAGATATTTTAAATTTTAAAAAAGGAAAATGTAGGTAATTTGAATACCTTTCAAGAAAAATTTCTTATATTACGTAATAATGGCTATAAGATATGAAAAAATCGAAAAAACTAAAAATTCAAAACCGATTTTTGGTTATAAAAGACAAGAAAATCAATAAAATTTCAAATCCATTAGGGTATCTTTATTTTCCCGCGAGACGAAGAGAATAAGCTCTACCCGACGAAAATCGATTGATTCGTTTCCGGGATATGAAGAGTTGAAATATACACATACACACATACACACACACACACACACATACATCCACGAAAACAACGGCCGAAAGTTAAATATCCGGGAAACTCGAGGTCCAAGCCAAAATGGAGTTACACAGATGTGCGACAAAAAACAAGTCGATTGTTCAAATTTGAATTTTTCCCGCCATATATGCGTCGTCGGCCAGTCTAATTCGTGCGCTGCCGCTAGGGGACGCATCCTCTCCCGGTGGCCTCACGTACCTAAGTAAGCCGGTCTAAGGGGATATAGTAGTCATCAACTACCGAAGTTTATTGAGTTAATAAAATCGCCATTCTGTGAGAGTTTTATAATTGTGTCTAATTAGTTATTAATGATTATTTCGATAAATTATTACGATTATCAAATATTAAGTTATTTTCAAGACAAGACAAGATTCTTTACATTCTTGACACCACAATCTTGATATTGTATCCGAAACTGTATATAAATCTTGTATCGATTATTGTCTTGAATATTGAGGTAAGACAATACAAGATCAAGATTAATCTTGTTAAATCGCAGTAGCAGTCCTTTTGGTGTTTTATTTGTGGGAGTTGAGCATTTTCTTGTTGGTCTGCTACGATAACGTGGAAATGGATAGAAATACTATAAAGATTGCTAAATAAATGTAATATTAACGAGCTATTTTTATTGGACTGGAGCTCGAAATTAAGTTCTCGTCAGGTAATTAGAACCCAATCTTCAGCTACTCATGCTTACCCAATACACATCAATTTTTTTGCGTCTCCCTATTACACAAACCAGTAAAATCCAGCCAAACGCATCATCACTGTTTTTATCCAAAACTTTTTCATCGCCACCTCATTCCCTATATTTCCCAACCGACGAAGATAATGTGTAAATAATAATCGTTTATTCGACTCCACAGATATACAACCCCGCTATCAAAAAAAAAACATTGAGCAAAAACGCCGCCACGGCGTCGACGCCGTTTATTGTCATTTTCGCGAATCACTTCGCGACTTTTTGCTCACTTCTCTCTCTGTCCCTCTCAAATCACGAGAATGAAGAAACAAACCCCGACGCGGAAAAAAGCCTCGCGGTTTAATAAGACGATACAAACACACACCACACGCACACTTTTTGCCCCCGACGCGCGAAAAACTGGTATGTGTTTTCGGCTCGTTATGCGAGCGACTATCTCGCGTGTATATTATAAATGCGGAGGATCGCGCAAAAACAATGGATGGATCTCTTCTTCTCTCTCTCTCTCTCTTTCGCTCTTTGTCCCGAGAAAAGGAGGGACCGTTTTTCGAGAGACTCCACGAGCCAGCGCTCCGCAGACGTCTTCGTCGCGTAAAAAGCACGCGTCTCCCGGGAGAGAAAGAGAGACGAATGGACGAGCTAGACAGGGTCAAGGCTGCTCGAGCATATAAGAGAGAGAGAGAGAGAGATTCGAGGCAAAAAACGGCCGGACCCGCGCGTCGTGATTATTGCATTTTTTTATTGCGTCGCGTCGAGGCAAGGTTTTGGTCACGTTCCCTCTCTCTCGCGAGATGAGATGTTGATGGTTTACGGATAAGCTCGAGAGCTGCACACGGGGCGGGTATGATTATAAGCGCGCGGCGGCGGCGTTATCGTAATCGACGCTTAATTCAATTACGGGATAATTACACGATTTACGCTGGCTTGCTGGCTCGTAGATGCGATAACTAGATAATTTATCTCCTGGCGTATACAAGAATGTATATATACACGCATGTATAATCAAACAAATCTGATTGACGTTAATGCCTTTATCAATCGTCGCTTTCTATTAATTATATATACACGCACACATCTCCGCGACTTTGCCAATTGCTCGCGACGAATTCTTTCGTCACCGAGATTACGCAGCCGACTTGGCGCGTCAATTTTTCCCCCGACGCTCGCAATTCACTCCGGCCTAAATCCCGCGCGTGCGCGCGCACCTTATATACATACGCTCGCTTGCGCGTGCAATAATTCTCCGTCCCTCACAAGTGCATTATCCACGCGTGCGACCATACGGAATCTCGCATCTAGCAGCAGCAGCAGCGGCTCTTAAATGGCGCTTTTGCCGAAGTAGGTAAATTGATGCCGTAACGCATACGTGCGTACGTGTGTGCCGCAATTACACGCCACTTGTTCGCCATATCGAACGCGCGCTCCATTGGCTCGCCACAATGGTAATTACGAGGCCTGGACGGTCGTAAATTTTTCGACCCCGTGCGTATACCTACATACACACGCTCTTATTCTTAAGTATTTTGTCCCTCTTTCCCTCTCGGCTTCGCTATTTCGCGACGACGAGGAGTTGCACTTTCTATTTCCCATCGGTGCGATTCTTCGTTCTTTTTTTTTTCTTGTTGCCTCGTTCGGCGACGTTGTCGTCGCTGCGTATACGCTTATAATAGGTATGGAGCGCGCACCTGTAACGGGATAAAGAGGCTTATACACATATGTGTAGTGTGTTAGAGAGAGAGAGAGAGAGAGAGAGAGAGAGAGAAGAGGAGAGCGATTGTTGAAATGACTCGCGCGGTTTTGCGCTATAGAGGTGTGCAGCGTTAATGGAAAGCTTTTTAGTGAAAGTGCAGAGAGAGATATATAAGAATATGGTTAATTGAATACAACGATATTAGTTATGAAAGTGGCTGTTGGGTTCATGACATAAGACTGTTTAGCTACAGTAATTTATGAATATTGTCATAAGTATAAACGCTAATTTTATAACTTTCTTTTATTATTATCAGAAAAACATGTCTCTGTCGTCGTTATAGTGTACAAACTTCCGTATATCCCATAAAGATAATTTTGCAATGGCTGTTTATACCAAAATTTTTCAAAATGTATATATAACAGCGCATATCCACACGCGTATCGAATCCAGCTCACCCGATCCTGCGACCACCAGCCTCACGGCAAAATTAGCCAAAGTGAAAGGGACACCGCGCCACACGGTTTCAATATACACTCCGCAAATGCACGACATTTCCCGCATACTCTCCTCTCTCTCTCCGAATAGAGAGATAATAGCAAGACGTTCGCGGAGAGACTTTATTGTCGTGTGTGCGCGCTCCAGAGTCGTTCTGCCTGCGATTCTCCCACGTTGACCGGCGCACGATTTATATTTATACGCCTCTCGCGCGCTATATACGCGCGTTTCGCGATGCACGCGCATATGCATCATTGCTCCGCGCTCTCGTGTTCGCACGACCACCGCGCGCTCTAAACACGGCCACGGGGATAGTATGCGCTGTGTACGGTACACGTTTCTTCCCTTTTTTTTAATATTTCTTTGCTCGTCGAGGTTTCGGTGCGCGGGTGGGTATATATATGTGGGAAAGAGAGCGAGTATATAAGAGAGATATATCTGTCGAAATTTACTGGAGGCTCGTGAGGTTATAGGTTGTGTGTAATGGTGCTTGAGTAATGCGATGTCAATTGATTAATTTATTTTTCCACGTACGTGAAGTAACAATGGGAATAAGTATTTATTGGGATTGGAGTAAACGCACTGTGGCTATTGAAAGCGTTGGGGAAATACGCGTGGTAAATGGTAAACAGCACACATACTGCAATTGACTCTGGTGAATATATATCTCAGCAAAAAAGTTGTGATTTCCATATTAGACAAATCAATTATATAATTTTTCTTCTATTAAACCTTCGATTTCATAAAACCGGTGGAATTCCGCTAAACAATAGCTGACTCTTTATAGATATATATGAAACATTCTGAATATAAAAAATTGAAATTCATCAAAAGGACAAACAATCAATCACCCCGAATTCACCCACTAAATTAACCAACACCCCACCAGCATCCTCGACACTCAAACCCACACACTGTGGTATACACATACGTCGCAATCATCAACCACGCCACTTCTCCTCTCAAACTTCTTCTTCTTCTTCTCCTTCCCCGGGTATCCCAAACTTCTCTCGCGAACCGCACCTCTCGCTCACACTATACACACGCGCGCACGCGATATACCCGGCGAACGAATGAACGAACGAGAGAGCAAGAGAGAGAGAGAGAGAGCGACAAGTGTCCGCGCGTCCGCTCTCTAATATCCCGCCGAGCGCTCGGGGCCCGATCATAATTTGAGGCGGTTTCAGGGAGGTCCTACCTGCGGGCTCGCGCGAGTTCAATGAAGTCATCAGCTGGCCAGCCTGTTATTATGCCGCGGTACCGCGCCACCACGAAGAGAGAGAGAGAGAGGGACTGTATATAGTAAACCGAAGTCGCTGATGCCTGCGGAGAGAAAGAGAGAGAGAGAGGATATGGCGTGCGAGAGCGGCGGGATAAACGGCACGGGATTTCGCGCGTTAGTGAGGGACAGCCGAAGAGAAAGGGTGTAGGTGTATGAAGTGAGATGGGATCGATGGGTGGCGAGGTGGGGTTTTTTGGTGGGGATTATATGGGTTTTATGGATATTGAGGTCTGGGTGTGGATTATAATAAATACAGTAATACAATTTAAGTTAATCAATGAATTGAAAGAATTTTTTTTATTTAATATTGAAACAATCTGGTACGCATGCAATATTTATTCTTAATCTATCTAAGCATCCATACCTTGTTCTAAATCACTTTAGCACTTGCAAAACAAAACAAACTAAACAACAAAAAAAAAAACATAACTATACACTTTTACAACACCATATAACAGGTTCTCATTCGCTCCTAACTATCCCCCTCGAAACTTTCCATTCAGCTTTTCCCTCCCAATAAGCGCTACACACGCTGCGCGCGCGCGTACAAAACTATTCCAGCGAACGAAATAATCTGCGGGCTTTACAGCCTTACGTACATTCAGGTCCAGGCCCCCGAATCAGAGCTATTATATAGAGACGTGTGTATATATTATATTTACACTAGAGCCGCGCGCGCCGTCGTAAAAGGTCATTGTACCGCTCGTGAAACTTGCGGTAAGCACGTGGTAATGCGGCAGTAAAGATCCATTCCCGCGTCTATGTCCGTAATATAAATGCCACACGGGAGAGTTTTTCCCATTCAACAGGTTGTATATATGGCCTATGGCTCCCGATGAACTTTGAGTGCTCATGGAGAGTGTATATCGGTCGAGGCGGAAAGGCTGTTTCCTTTCGCTTTCGGTTGAGAAAGGATGAATGTATTAATATATTAGAAAAAAAGTGAATCTCCGGTAAATTTTTGTATGAATGATATTAAAAGGTTATCGAATGTTGGGTATTCTAGAAATACTTATGTAAAAACAGCTCAATCTAAATATCGATAAAAGAAAATATGTGTATCGTATCGGATACAGGTACTTAATTAGCTGAGAAAATAGGCTCCGTGTTTGATCAATAAGATATTTAACTATTTTACACTATTAGTGTGTCTTCATCCTACAAGCTCACATCACCACGCAGGTAAATTGAATTACCCTATCTGAAAACAGCTAATCAAAAGCTGCATCTTAACATCTATACAAGCCTAATCCATCACTCACTTCACTCCCCAGCCTCGCACCCAAACACATCAACTTCATCACCACAACTTCCCTACCCCCTCTTGACTTCACGGCTAATCCATTTCGAGTAAACCGCCACTCGCTACACACACTCGACCATTCTCATAGGTTATTAGGGCTATATCGCTCATGATGGCTGCCAATTCGGCACGCCAGCAGCAAGCGCGGCATAATAAGCCTTCTATATATACATGTATATATTATAATACCCCTTTCAAGAGTGTAAAAGGGGCCCCTAATCTTCCGATTCAAAAACTCGCGCCTATTTACATAGGTGTATACTTAGACGAATGAGGGGGCCGCGCGCGAGTGAGAGCTATTGTGCGCGTGAATGGGTGATACCTACCTACCTACCTGCTGCCTCCGAGCGCGAGTGCTTTTCAAGGAGGCTAATTTATTTTTTCTTCTTCTCTCATTCTTTTCGTGATGTATAGTCGCGGGTAATTAAAATGTACGAGCGCGCGCGCGCGCCCGTATTGTGGAAAGTAATGGATCTCTGTTGATTTTGAAGAGCGAGGTATATAATACGCGAATGTAACCGCGCCCGTTAATTATTTGTATATACGAAGATTGATGAAGGCAATTCGATGTGTATAATGCTGTATGTAATCACAGATAACCGTGAAAGTCGAAAGTGTAACGGATAATAAAGATTTTTATTGTAAAAAGAGGAAACAGAAGCGACGTGTATGTGTACCTTTCCCTCAATCTGAAGAGAAACTACTCCTGCACGACTTTAGCACAAAAAAGCCATATAGCTACGCTCGCGCTAATAAGCCTGTACATGCTCACGTAGCTTCATCCATCTTGCCCACACTACCGCACACGCGCGAAGCTACAAATTAATCCCCAACACAGGCTAGTCTCTCTCTCTCTCTCTCTTAATACAAAAATCGCTCTGAAAATTCCACTCGCGCTTAATAGTCCACGCGCGTCCGTATGCCCGTACACCTCTGCGGAGGTCCATCTCACTCTCGCGGCATCGTGTGAAGTCCGCTGCCCGCGCGCGAGAGCGCTCCATTATGCTCCCCTCGCGCCTCCAAGAGAGAGAGAGAGCAAGAATTTACTCTCACCTTTCCTCCACGCGCGAGCGCGCGCGCGCGCGTACCAATATAATCTTCTCTCTCACTCGTTGCCTCTCTCGCGAATGCGTGCCGGATAGCGCGTTCGCTCGCTCGCGCGAGGTGTCGGGGCCCGTATTAAGGGGGCGGGTACGCCCCGGAGGAGCCCCGAATTATGACGTCACGGACCGCACACGTTGCCCAGCGAGCTGACCATCATAAGAGCGAGAGGGAGATATAGAGGAAGAGCCGAATACAAAATGGATTGTTAATTACCGCGCGGTGGTGTGTGTGTGTGCTACCCTGGTGGGCGCGAGAATGAGAGAGAGAGAGACAGACTCGCACCTCGGCCGCAAGCTGCCGAAATTTCCCTCATAGCGACCTCTTGACTTCTTTCTTTAGGTTCTCGATTATTCTTATAGGCCGGAAAGAATGTGTGTGTGTGGTGGATGTGGTATTGATGGTGGAGAGGTGATTTGACAAGTTTTCCAGTTCGTATATGCCGGAAAATTAAGGTAGGTATTGTGGGATGGTTATATAGATGATGTCAGAAGGTTCATTGTTGGTGTGTATTGTGGAATTTTTATTATATCGCGTATACGATAAATTTGTCATAATAGGAGAGGCGTCGACGTTTTAAAAATAAAAGCCACAGAGTATCACGGCTTCTCTTAATTTCAGTGCGTCGAAACATTTTAATCGGCGGATATAAATTTTTTACTCAATTGCGTCACGCGCCTTTAAATACCCAATACAAACGTTTTAAGAATACATATATATCGAGGATATCAAGACGATGTTTATACACGTATATATAGGGTTCGCTATTATTATGTCAGTTATACACGGAGGCGTTTCGAAAATACGCCATAATGAGGTAGAACTAATGAAAGAAAAAACAGAGGGGAATTATCAGATTTGGAGGATGTCTCGCTGCTGTGAAAACCTGTTCCCTCTTTCTCTCAAGTATCTCTCTCCATATGACCGTGCCGCCGTTCACGCGCTCACAGGCCGAAACTGAATTTCCCTACAAATATAGACGCTGCTGCAATATAAGTACGCGCAATCCGATTGAATTTAAATTTATTCGATTCCCAACAACAGAGGTACCCGAGGGAAACGAACTCGCTCTCTCACATTTTTCCGCAAAAAGCTCCGTTTAATCCTCGAGCAAACGCGCGCGCCTTTCCCTCGACGCGCTGCTCATGCAGCTATAATAATCCACTCGGACCTGCGAGCGCTATTTACCTACCGCAGAAGAGAGCCAAGCTATAATGCAAGAAAAAAAAATGAATGCTTATCTGCACCGTGCGCGTAAAGATAACGAGAGCATATACGCGTGCGCGCACGCACTACTCTCGTAAAGCGATCGAAGAGTATATGTATATGCACACGCGCGCGGTGGGAGTTTTGTACTCGAGAGAGAGAGACGTCTTAATTCGGGGCGGGCGAGACGACGACGGACAAAAAAACGGGGGTAATAATAAGCAGGAAGAAGAGCGCGCGAGAACCGCAAAAATGAGCCTTCCGCTCACTCTCGAAGAGAGAGTGAGTGAGCATAGCGCTGGTGCTGCTGGTGTGTATACTCTTCCGAGAAATATGTACTCCTTCGTGAGCATTTAGAGTGTGTAGCGCAGAGTTTTGTTGTTGCAGAATCGGACAATTGCGGTGTTTAATTACTCTATTCGCGGAATCACAGTAGCTTTGTGGTCTTCCAGATGTATATTAGGTCTGAAAAGAATATGTGTAATAAGAATTTTTTTTCTTCCCGAATTTGGTTTCTCACAGAATAATTGAAAAAGTTTTAAAAGATTTAAAAGCCAATTTAGATGACGAATGTAATTAGCGTCGTTAAAGTAATTTTATACAACTTGGTTTGTCTGAATTACACGCTGTTACGCGGCTAAAGAAGTGTTGACAGACTATCTATATATTTTTGAAAAGCTTTACAATGATTTTTGTATTTTTAAACTAAAAACAAGCCATAAAACCCAGACAAAATAAAATCGACGCAACATACACCTAACCAAAACCCCACAGTATATACCCACTCAACTTCCGGATATGCTCCAAACACGAAACCTGCCTCTATATTTGTACACCGCGATAGCATCAGCCTCGAGAAACTCTCACTTTCCGAGCGACTGAGCATCACCGATTTACGGAAACTCACTCGCCCGAAATGTAAACCCATCTCCCCAATAATGAAATCTCTCGTGTGCAGCCAGAGTTTACCCTTTCGAGTGCGAATAACACATACGCGTGGCAACAGTACTATACATCAGGAACAAGAGTCCGCGCACGCGCGCGCAAGAAAGAGCGGAAGGGGGCGTTCGAGACCCGCGTACCGAGGGATCCGATCGCTAGCCAGAGAGAGTGAGAGGAACCACGGAGAGAGAGAGAGAAGCAGAGAGAGAGAGAAAAAACGAAGAAGAATAACTTTCATTCATGAAATCCTTTATACGGAGCCGAATCTAAACGGAAATTGGTTCCCACAGGGCCGCGTATCGAGAAACAAAGGGAAACGTATAACGTCTTTACCGCTCGCGCGCTTCCTAAGGAGAGAGGGAGTGGGCTCGTTTTTACGCTCATTGTCCCTCCATATGGTTACTTTATGCACCTCATCGGGCCCAGCACGCATGCGCAAGAGAGAGAGAGAGCTGCGTCATCCTTCCTTTTCTCGGTCTGTCGGTCGGTCGAGTTCTTCTTTTTTCCCCCTCTGTTTATGGCGCGTTGGATCGGTTATGAGCAATGCGCGAAACATTCGGACAGACGGTCCCGTAGAAAAACTGGGTGGTTTCCGAGGGAAATGGGGAGAGAATGATGATGGTACGGATTTTTTTAATTGATGAGATGTGTCTGGGAATCCTTGTGTGGTGGCTTTCGTGTAGATTCAATGTTTTATAAGGAGAAAATGAATCTTCAGGGTAAGTGTAACATATATTCATATGTTCATAAATTGTGTGTAAAAGTGAAATCGTGTGTAAAAATTTCGCAATTCAACTACACAAATAATTCTACACTAAAATTTAGACAATGTACGTCTGTTAAATTTATTTACTGTAGGCGAGTTGGTGAACTCATCTTATAGCCTGAACTCGTCATTTCTTTTGTGGTTTGGCGCATATTATAAATCACTTTTTTAATAACATAATAATTTTAATAACATGTTCATGGAAAATTGATAGATTTTATTATTGCTAAATATTCCGAAGGCCATGAATATGTACTAGATGTAGTTAAAAAGTTGGGAACGATATTTCTGTAGGTATTTTTTTTAAGCTTTTTGTTGACTTCTTCAGTTAGGAAAGAACTACCTTAAATTCATGCTAAATTTTTACTAGATCTAATGATACTTAATATTTTACGCTGGATTAATTGAATGATATTATTAATTTGATCGGTGTCCTAATTTATATAATTATCCTTTTAAAAGTTATTACAGCTGTACACTGATTTGAAATTTCCAGAACTTTCGAAATTTAGGATAACAAATCAATAGAGATTGTATTATTGATTTGCAAACAGAATGTGTTAAAATTAGTGTAATATTTATTTTTATGTAGTTATTATTAATAACACACGAATTACACAAAGCTTTATTCATTAAGCTCATATGTTACACATGATTTGTGTACATATAATTCAAACTACACAAAACCCAAAATTTTGAACTGTGTAAAAAGCAGTGAAATTAGTTATCATTAGATGAACTTCACGCCATCAAGAAAACTCGTAAAAAAGACAAACTGTATATTTTAACTTGAACAGCTCTTCAGTATATTACCATACAACAAAACAAGCCTGATTACTTATCCAAACCAACGAACCCGAACACTCATTACGAACCACAACATGCACAATGCCCGATCCAATAGACCCCACCGCACCTTCACTATACCTCTTCAATCAAATCAAATCGACTCCAATATTCCAATATTCAAAAGCCTCTATTCATTCTCGTTACACATTCATCTATATAGATACCCACCTGGCGGCGCGTCTAATGACCGAGTGAAAACGCGCGCGCTCGCCGCGACCAATCGAAGATTAGCCGCTCTCCATTCTCCCTACACACACGCACACACACACATCTCAATATCCCTCGACTTCTTCCCTTTCCGCGAATTATCACACACGCACGCGCGCACGATAATCACCCTTATACATCGCCCGAAGGGACGCTTCTATATATAGCCGCGAATTAATTGCGAGCGCGTGTGTGCGTCTAGTTTTGATGCGCGAGCGCGGACAAATGAGGATTTACGGCTCCCTATTTTATAAGGCTCATTTTCAGAGCGCGAGCGCGCTTCGATTAGCCGTAATCTCCGTAGCGAGACGGAGAGAGAGAGGGAGTGCGCAGGAGGTCTGGCTTTTTTTGCTTGATTTAGTTTTTTGGGGGGGAAGAGGACGAGAGAGCACGCGAGGACACACGCGACGCGGGGCTGCTGCCCGGTGGGCGATTTGAAGAATGTGTATGCGTGTCCGCGGCGCGCGTGAGTTGGGATGTAATGAATTGATTTACGCGCGGCGATGGAATAAGGCTTTGATGGTAAAAATTGACTCGGTGATATAGCTTTTTGATATTTTTGCTGGTCTATATCGGTAATAAAAGATACGACGAAGATCCTTTAATATAACTCCATTGTCCAATCTATCATAGCCACTATATTAAGAATCAAAATAAACCAATAACAAAAAATCTTCTATACCACCAAATTACCCCATCACCCCGCGCTTAGAATCTATTTAGCAGAGCATTCGACGTCACCCGAGCGACACATTGACGCGTATAATTATCCACGCCCACTCACGAAATCCGCCTGGGAACGCGAAGAGAGTCGGACGCTAAGAAAAAAAATCATACACGCGGCAACCGCATTCGCATTCTGCGCTTAAAAGCCCGCACTCACTCGCTCTGCGCTTTTCTCACGATCATATATATGTATGCAGTCGCGTGTGTAGCCAATCATCGGTCTCCGGGGCCGCGATTTATCCCTTTCATAATGGACTTCCGAGAAGTGTGCTAATGGATCTGTCGATCCGCGCCTGATAACCGTCTTATACGCGCGTGCGAATGCGATGCGCATCCGCGGCTTCTAATGCTGATCGCATATATATAAGGCAGCACGATAAACGCGTATAAAGAAGTGTTAATTTCGTCGTTACGAGGGATGTAGTCGCATTTTATTATTATATTGTAGATGTGTATATAGGTGTGTGTACCATCCGTGGGTTGTGTGTCTGTACGTTGCGAGCGATGTTATCGGGTACAGGCGCTCTGCCATTGTGTGGTTATTAAATACGATGATGCTGCTCTATCAGGACGCCGATCTCGCGGGCTCAGAGAACGAGAGACAGAGAGAAAAGAGATCGGCGATCGATGCGGACACGATCGATGCGGAGACAACGCTCGCTCGCTCGCGGTAGGTCTCGATCGTAACTGAACGCTTTCGCAATGAGGGGGAGAAGAAGAACGGTGTCTTTTTTGTTGATGGTTCAGATCGGACGGAGAAATTAAGGAAATCGTTAGGTTTTGTTGCTATAGCTCCGATTCTTCGGAGCTGAATTTTGTATTATATTAAAATAAAAATCTTATGCTCTACTTTTATTGCATTACCAATAACATTAATTCTCATAAAATATTTAGATGAAATGTAAAATATGGCTACATATGATTTAAATTATTTTGCACATAGCTGTATCAGACGATGCGAGAAAGAATAAATGAAAATGTTTTTTTTTCTTGCTATGGGCGCTCCACAAATGTATTAAATTTGTAAAAATGATGAAATATTTATAGTTCAAGGATGGATTATTTGTTGGTCTTACTTATTACCCCATGATCCATAAAATCAAAATACAACCTGCACTCACAAGATCTCTCCTCAACTATTACATCCAATCACCCACCGATAGACGCACACACTCGCCATTTACTATCTCCCACCCACAAAAGCCACCAACAAATGCTAACCACAAAAAGCAGTTTAGAAAAGTGCGAACCGACCGCGAAAAAAATTAACAGAACATCATGAAGCGGGCCACCATGCTCGCGAGGATATATATATATATATATTTCTGGCGTCGGCCAACGGCGATCGTCCGTCCGCTCTCGAAATGGGGAAAACAAGATGTATGTATATGCGCCGGGCAACACGCGTGGGTGTGTCGTGCGCGCGAGGAAGGCGGGACCCTCGCCCCGGTGGCCTCACTCTCTCTCTCTCATTGCCACCTTCCAAGAGAGAGAGAGAGCGAGCTGTCGGATCTCTCGCCTACGCTTTCTGACCGCGCGAGTGTGTGGGACCCGTATCCACACCTACTTTGGAGGGAGGGTGTGTATAGGGCTGGCCAGTTGCGAGAAGGAATTTTTATAAGGATCGGCGAGAGTAAGTACGCGGAAATCGGCGGGTTCTCGTGCTGTAATTCCTGGAAATTGCGGAGGATATTTAGTAATAAACGGTGTATTTATGCTGAGTAGTATATAAACGACGACGCAATCAAATTATTGTATCATATTATGCAACAGCCGAGATATGCGATTTTATGCAGAATGCGCAAACAAGATCCCCAACCCGTATGCAAAGACTCCTAACAAACAAACAAACGTGTGTATATGCAAAACGATTATTCGAGAACGCGCACACAATGAATCAAAGCGTTTTACTACCGGTTTCGGCGACGCGGTAGCTGTACTTCTATATAGGCTCGCGATTCCAGAGAGAGAGAGACAGAGAAAGTGCCGGTGTCCGCGCGCATTCGCCTGATTTATCGGGCCGTAAACAATCGTAATTAGCCACGCGCAGTCGAGGAGAATCTTCCTGCCCATGAGTTTTTCGCTGTGTTTTTGTTTCTCGTTATATATTACGAGAGCTCGTAACTCATGGGCGAAAAATTACGCGGAATCGCTGCTCCAAAATCTCGTATTATAAGGTTGACACACGCAAAGTTACGTCAGTCGCAGATTAGAGCAACTACATTTTACAATTAAAATATCGTTTATATATTTACAGGCAGCAAGTCGCGCGTTCATAATTGAATCCACACAAAGCTAGAGCTGCACGCGCCTAATATCCTTAACCCTAACCGGATTTCGTGCCCTCCCGTCCGCTTTCCGCGTTATCCTCTCCAAACGGCCGCGCGGGAACCTCTTATTTCACGCAGTCCCTTTTTCCCTAAACCAACAAACACCCACACACACAGAGCTTCCACTCTATACTCCTCAAAGCTTATTATGATTATATTATTCCCAACAAGTTCGAGTAGAGCCTCTCTGCGGCCTCGTAACCACGCAGCTCTCCACACACATTTTCTCTCAAAGGGGTTAAACGTCCTCGAAACTCGCTCGCGTTGTAACGCGTTTCAGCGCGTAATTGGGAAAATCCCCTTCGCGGAACCCATCATACCTACACGCATACACGCGAGAGATGAAAGGAGATCGCGGAAGCGTAATGTATCCGGGCAATATCCTCTTAGGCTCTTAAGTCGCCTTTATACTCCTCTCTCTCTCTCTCTATCTACACATACACACTCTCTCTTGCATTCAAGTCAAGCGCGTCACGGATGCGCACCTCTCGGCCCTCTCTCGCGAACAATGGATCACGCGCAAGAGGAGGATGTGTGTGTATATGTATCCATGATCCCCGAAAGCAGATTACTTACGCGAGCGCGCGCACGCTCGGACGCACGCGAACATAAGTAGCCGGGATGGATCGCTTGCACAATGAGCGCGCGCGGAGCACGCATGTCCGAGCTGACGGCGATCGACAGCCGATTGACGCCCGCGCGAGAGATATATCTTACGACGGAGATGATGTTGCGCCCCGGTATTGTATACGGGGACGGGACGCGGAAAAGTTGGATGGAGAATGATTTTTCGGAGAAGGAATAGGGAGGAGTATTGTCGTGTTTTTTTGAGGAAGATGATGATCTCTTCTGTTCTTTTTTGCGCGCGAGGAGGAGGGGAGAAGAAAAGTGCCTCTCTTGACGCTGAATCGTATCGATTGATCGTTTAATCGCGATGCGTCCATGGATATGTACGCACGCAGCCTTTAGTTTTGATCTTTTGTGCAGGAGACAGAGGAATTGCGTCGGAAAAAATCAGCTTATAGAATTGACGTGAACAATAAACATGAGAAATAATATTTCTCCTAACAATAATATTTTGGGCTGCCCAGTATAGCAAGATTAATCTTGATATTGTATTGTCTTGCCTCAATATTCAAGACAATAATCGATAAAATATTTCTATACAGTTTTCGATACAATATCAAGATTGTGGTGACAAGAATGTCAAGAATCTTACCTTGTCTTGAAAATAACTTAACATTTTCTAATCGTAATCATTTATCGAAATAATCATTAATAACTAATTAAATAGACACAATTATGTAACTCTCACAGAATGGCGTTTTTATTAACTCAATAAACTTCGGTAGTTGATGACTCCTATATCCCCTTAGACCGGCTTACTTAGGTACGTGAGGCCACAAGGAGAGATATGGCGAGAAAAATCCAAATTCAAATTTGAACAATCGACTTGTTTTTTGTCGCACATCTGTGTAACTCCATTTTGGCTTGGACCTCGTGTTTCCCGGGTATTTAGCTTTGGGCCGTTTTCTAATGATTGACTCGCTTACTGTCGCACGTCTGCGTAACTCCAATATGATCAAAAATTTCAAGACAAGATAACAATACTTTTTATATCGACTGACAAGACCAAGACAAGAGAGAAATTTTCAAGAATTTACAAGTTCGAGATGATAATTACAGAAATATTGTATTGTGTTGCTCTCGTGCAGCCCTACGAAATATATAGTCAACTGCCGTGAATTTTAAGAATTGTATATGT
>UXGD01004954.1:0-15687 GCA_900474315.1 Torymus auratus
TTATTTATTTATTTATTTAATCATTATACGGGCAAATTTGCCCTTTACAATATTGTATAACTATTAATATATGATGATATGAATATTATTAATGAACTAATTGCATATATCATATATAAAACGGAGATTTAATTCATTCTAAAAAGTTTTGAAAAAAGCCTTTCTATGTAATAAGAAATATTCTCTATATACCATCGATACGAAAATCCTTTCTATTTTAATATTGTAATCGTATTCACTCAAAAAAAATAAAAAAATAATACAAAATAGACTCTTAAAAACAGATAAACCGTACATTCACCTATGCCAGAAAATTTTCCCCGGCATAACGAGCGAAATCTTTTCGAGAAAGCATAAGAAGATAGGGTCGGCATGAGTAGTTTTAATTTCACACTGGACTTTCATTAAACGCGCGCAATTCGCTGCGCACTCATCACGCACTCGGCGATTTCTTTTGCGCTCAAATTGAATTGTTTTACAATTGCCGCCATAAATCATTCGGGATCCGTCCGAGAGACTTACGCCCAATTATTCCCATCTTGCGCGAGCGTTGCTCTTGCCTTTTTTTTCGCTCCAAATAGTTCTATCTCCCTTTTTCCACCATCTCTGTTCCCCCCGTCGGCGCATTAAAAGCAAATGCGCCCGAACAAAGCACCGAGAGCGGCGGGCGGAGAGGAAGATGGGATAGGTATATACACGTATAATGGGAAGTGCGCGCACGCCAGGTAACTAGCAAAGACGAGTATAACGGGGGATCGTAAAAACCCGAGCGCGGCGGTGGCACGCGGAGGGATAGAGTAAGTGGCTGAACTTGAATTTTCTCGAGCTCGCGAGCACGCGCTCAGCTCAAGTATACATAGGCGGCCGTTTACGACGGCTATCATTATCGTCATTATTGTTATTCGGTAATCGGTCGCGGCTCCTCCCGCGCTACACGCGCCGATATGTATTATATACTATACACGCGAAATGGCGTATAACGGCATATGCCGCCCAGGCACGAGCAAATGGTATAATGACATGGGAGGTGCGTGCGATTAATTTCAGTTCTCGCGCCTCGCGCGTACCTTTTGTCAAGTTCACGCGTAAGTATTTACGCGCTCGTGTAGTACCTGCTGCAGTTCTGGGTTGCGCTTTTCTCGTCGACTTTCGTAAGCCTGTATACAGGGAATTAATTATATCTTAACGGCCGGAGGGACCCTAGTATCTTGGAAGATTGATGCTCAGATGAGTTTCAGAAGATAAGTCGGTATATTATTTTTATTAATAACATGCAGTTTAGTTGATAGAGTTGTTATCACGGAAAATTATGTTTTTTGTTACACGTGCTATTAATCAAGTCGAATAGGAAAAGTCTAAAGTTAATCCTATGTTCATTACCTTCTCTCTATATCATATTATTATATATATATGCGTTTCCGTTATTTCAAATCTGAGTAAAATTTATAAACTGCAAGATAAAACTTTGGTACGGAAAATAATAACTGTAATTGAGGTAAAATAATTCACTTGAGAGAATCTTTTTAATTGACCGGAGCTATATGAGCATACGCTATTAATACAGAAATTATAATGGCAATTCAACGGAGCATGATGAAGTGCTTTAATTAACGAGTTTTTAAGATCTACAAAGAATCATTTTATGTCAAAACTAAAAAGAAATAATTAAATATTCAGTGTTCTTACATGTTTACACGATTAAAACTTTTTTATTTAATTTTTTTTTATCAGTAATATAATAAGAAATTGATGAAAAATGTTCACTGAAAAATGCATTTTTCTTTTTTTATAGAATGAAAAAGTTTTGTAATATGAATACAGTTTTACGTCTCAAATTCCGTTCTATAATTATAAGTATAAACGTAACAACAATAAAAAGCAATCGTAAAATCGATGCCCGTAAAATTCGAAGTACCGATGAACGTCTTCGCGGTTATTACCCCCTTGTTTTATGATAAAATTTTATTTTATGATGCAAATATTAAATGTATTATTGATATCTATGCGCAATAAACAAGTAATAAATATAATAAGGTTATTTTACATATATTTATATAAAAAATTGTGAAAAATAACTATTACGCATGTATATTTATTCGTACACATGCAATGTAACAAAAATAGTTTAGTAGTTTATACAGCATTAAAGATTATTTCAATACGTTAAGTTTAACATGTAGAATTTAATATTATTAAAATATGTAAACGTCAATACCTCAACTAAAATAAAGGTTTTGTTTTCCTTAATTACGACCTCACAGACAATCGCATTGAAGAACGCGCGACACAAGGATAATCTCATTGTTTTGTCGAAAAACAATGTATAGTATCTTCTCTAATACGCAACTCGCAGACAATTGCATATATACGGCACGAGATCCGAAGTTCCCATGGCCCGGCCTTTTCTGGGTCTCATTCTTTCGTCGGTGAGTCTGAACATTATCATCGCTGCGCCGCGATGCACGCGATCCCATAGTTGGCCGTAATAATACGCACGGAGTGCGAAACCAGAATTAAGAGATATAATACGGAAAAAGAGTAAATTACTCGCCTAGAAACCCAGACAATGCCACAAAGAAACGAAATTATTCTTTTCTCCTTCAATTTCGTTTTCTCAAAATAAACATACCTATTTTCGTAAACATTAATTTAATCTATTTCCAACTTATTATATACGCCTGTGTCTTTTTTATGCTAAAAATATAAAATAAAGAAAGCTCGGTCTCCGAGCGAAAGTGAATCTGACCATTGATATGAAAATTACGAATAATTGCGTTTACGTAAAGGCCCTCTTTTGCTGTTTAAGTGTAATTCTTTTGAGAAGCGACACAACAACGCGCGGTCCATGCAGTCGTCCACGGCCGTTCTGCAATGCACACAATGGCCAGCACGGCGCCGCGCGTCAGCAGTGACACGGCATAGGAGAAAGTGGGTAAGTCCGCATATACACGAGCGTTTTTCGATTTCGGAAAGACACAACTCGCTGCTTTCTTTCACAAGCACGTTGAATCACAAGACCATTGACCCCCGTTTTTCCCCGTATTCAATTTTTGTTTTTTTCATACCTATATAGCCTTTTTTACATTATTATACATATATGCATTATTGACGCATGCGTTTGCATAAGTTTATGTAATTTTCTGAAATCCATGTCCCATTGAATGAATCGTCGTTGAAAGCTTATATAAGATTAAAATTTACCAACGAGAATATTGGTGTCTTTGACATTTTAATTTTTACAAATTTTTGTTTATAATTATTCACGTAAGTCGTAACGAAAAAGGGTATATGTATCATTATTTTAATCACGCTCGTCAAGTTAGAAATGATTATAATGTCTTTGTTACGCGGCTGTTATTAGAGACAACGGCGCTTGTCCAGTGGAGTGACACCAACGCTGACATCAAAGCGTTGTTAATGTCATATTAAAAGTTCTAACTGAATGCAAATGCGCTGTGAAAAGGTAACTGTTCGCAGATCAACGTCAAGGAAAATTAAAGGTTGCGCGTAACCGAGAATATTAGAGAATTAGATAAGTGAGAAACATTTTGTTACAAGTAATAATTTTAAAAAATGAGGAAGATAAATTGAATTACATTTTTCTTAAATTAATAACAAATAAGATTTTTATCTGATTTTAATTACTTTCTAGATTAAAATATTATTGAATTACTGTTAATTTTACCGTAAATTTAAGAATTTAAATCCCAGAATTCAATGAAAATATCTGAGTAGCAAAGAATAAAAGATTAAAATTAAACAACACTCAACAAAACTTTCGAATAATCATATGTACAACTTGAACTAACGGTATATAAAAAATAAATAAAATTATCCTACAAATTTACACAAGTTGGGTCAGATAAAAGTAAATGTAAGTAAAAAAAAAAAGAAAAAATTAAAAAATTGACTTACAACGTGTAGGGCCATCACAGGTATTTACTGGGCCCTAAAAGAAGAATGTATACAAAGTTTCTCACAGAACGAAGCTCTGAAGCGACTATAAAAGGATCTTGAGCACAACAGCTTACTCCGTCTCGTAAAAGTAATAACCAAGGCTTTATGGTCTTATCCTAAGAAAGTAAACACTTTGATTTCATTCTCACGTTATCAAGTTACGCGGTAACGTTAGTTCCCCCGCGCTCGACGCACAAATCCGTTAACTAAATCCCCCTACGAACGTAATAAACTCCATCGGTAAACATCATCTGCATATAAATTGTGTGTGCGAGTCTAAGCGCAATTACACGCAGTTATCTAATATACATATATTATGATATATATAAAAGCGAGACTGATCGAATAAGCATCGTTATTTACGCGCGTAATCAATAATCGTTCCGCAAACCTTTAAAAGTGGCACAGATTTTTCCGGGGCAGCCGAATGCGCGCGGCGCGCCTCTAAAAGACTGTTATATACCTCGAAAGGGAAAAAAGAAGAAGCGGAAGAATAAGAATGGAGGGGAGCGAGCCGCGAGACGCGGAAAAAAGCAACGGCATCACGACGCGCGCGCGCCTCGTGTATATATATGAAATGCAAATGAGGTAACTGAAGATTACGCGCGAGTTCCCGATCGCGAAAGAGCCCGCGCGAGCGCGTGAGAATGTAGGTGAATGGCGCGCTTGCTCGCTCGCTGCGGCACGAGTGGAATGCACCTCAGCTGCAGAGGTAGGTACGTACGTATGCATCTTCGACCCAGGCGGAAGCTGTACCAGCGTCAGCCTCGCGGTCACACCCATAGGCTCAATTAAGTCTCAGGACTATGCCAGGTATGCGCTGCAGCGAGAAAAGGAGAGTCCGCTGTGCAGCCTCATTGATTATTGCCGGGCCTATAAGTGCGCACACGCGAGAAAAGTCGGGCTTCCGTATGGGGAACGTGCAGGGAAAAAGCTGTTATTTGCCCAGCGTCCTAGGGTACGGCGAATGATCACAAGGATTTGCCCGTAAGTGGCGATAATTTTAGGTGCTTCGCAGCTCGGGCATTATAAGCCTGCACACATGCACGCGCTACCGTTTGCCAAGCTGCAGAGTACAAGTGCAGACTGTGATTCTACTCCCGTTTGTGCCGCTATGCGGAATCGTTTCAACCAGAGCAGTATATAGTATATATAAATATAAGTACGGCAATTTTAGGTTTTTGCCTGCTGCGGAAATTGTCTGGTCAAAGCATTTTAAAATATATATTATACCTATGGCGTTTCTCCGTTTAAGTTCACTTATAAACTTTTGACTATTTTTCAAAACCGCTAAGTATGATACTTCCGTTCGTGAAATTATAAGGTATTGTAGAAACATTTATCTTATCTGCATTCATTATCTATACCAATTTGAGATAACTCGCGAAAAAATTTATTTAGAAAGTGTACTTGCTATGCAGTAATTTAACAAGTGGTTTGGAAAAAATTGAGCTGCTTAATATTTTACGAGTGAATTATAACTGAACAACAGCAAGGAATTTTGAAAACGTGGTAACAGCCGCGATGGTGTTACAAATACATATTGTAGCCACTCAGATAACAGAAAATGGAACAGAATTTGCATGTAAAGTGTGAACGAATTTTATGTACAAGTGCCGCTACTACACTCTTGAATCAATTCGTAAATTAGATTTTATAATTTTTAATTTATCTGCATTTTTATCTTTATGAATATTAGATTATACGCACTTTCCATATAAAAGTTAATAACTGCAGAAAACCACTTTTTACATAAATATACCCTAAACAACATTACTTATATAAATCAAACAACGTTTGTATATGTATTATTCGATAATTATATAATTGATTTGCTATACTTAGTCATAAGCAAAGAACGCCCTCATAAACGAAGAAATTTCGAAAGCAGATATAAAGTTTATATGCCACGATGCTTGAAATAATGATACATCATAATTCTACGCTCTAAGTAATTGTCACGCGAGACCATCAAAAGGAAATCATCAGTTGTCAGTCTGTACTTTTACTTGCAACGGTATGATGATGTCGGTTTTTCCTAAGGTAATTTCATTTACTTTGATATGTAAAAAACGTTTAATATTTTCAATATATTCATTATCTAACACAAACGTTTTCTAAATAAATTTACTTTTTATGAATTTACATTAAACGGTAACATTTTCACGCATGAATCACTCATAAAATTAATAAAATTTCACCAATTCATGTTAAATTGTAACCAACGTAAACAACCAATTAGATTTCAGCCCAATACTATAAACGTCATAATATTATACACAGTATCGAACGCAGTAATGATTATACAGACAGCTCTCACGATGCGTCATTACGATCGGAAGACGCGTCCCATTCAACACGACGGCAGCCGCGTGTTCTACTCCTCTATACGCGTGACAATTAATCGTCATCACAGTAGTAATTACATCTCGCTGTACGCGAGCAGGCGCAGATTACTTATTACTCACAATGGAAAAAGATGCTGAGCCACGGCGCGCGCTTGTCCCGGAGACCTTTACATTGTTTCCGCGTAGCCCCGTTTCCACTCTGTCAGAGATCGGAAAATCGATCGCGGCCGATGATTGAATCGAAATCATACAGTACGCGCCTGTCAATTCGGATGAGAGGTAACTGTCAGATGGGCGTGTTATTATTCTCAGCTGAAAAATGATTGTGAATGAGGAAGGTATAATCGCGGTTCCGGATCTAGAACAGTCTGATTTTCATCAATTTAATCAGACCAATCGAAAGGCGCACTCGCGGCCGTAATAAAGTTTTTCGATTACGCTGCGATTCGCAAAACAGCGGATCTATAAGCGTATATATAAAGTGGTTGCAGCGCTGGCTCCTCGGGACCGGAAGCATACACACGTGTGTGCATTATAAGACAACTATATATTTTTACACTGTTTTTAGAGCGTGTCCGTAGCTGCAGGAGTTGCTGCTGCTGCTATAATGCCATTGCTTATACTGTTATCACTATAGCCGTTACTAAAAATAACCGCCGATGCACGCAAAAAGCAGCGCTAAGTAAAAGCGCGCACTTTGCGCCTATATATCCAGCATACACGCATGTGCTCGAGTGAAAACAACGAGGTATATATCGCGGGAAAACGACGTGAGAACATCGGCGCGCCGTCGCCCTCCTACTCTTTGGATCCACGCGCACAGCAGAGAAAAGAAGGAGAGCGCGCGCGACTAGCTGCCCCGCGAGCTAAGCCACGCGGCTCTGGGGCAAGTGTACACGTATATATATACCCTACGTGCGTACAGCGTGTCTGTCTGTCGCTTGCTCGCTCGCTCGCGCTCCGAGGCGGTAACGGCAGACTTAACGGGACTCCATTCCAGCCCAATATTCATTCTTTTCACCGCGAGTAGCTCGCGCGCTATATACATCGCCACGCGGCTCTTTCTCTCTCGTACTTATACATATGCGCGCGTACGGATTTTTTTCGGTGATGATGATGATGATGGCCCGTCGAAGATTCCTTTTCGCACGAACTGAGAGGAAATCAACTCTCCCGTCGAGAGACGATGCGCGAGGCTGGAAACGTGAAATGCGAATGATGGCGATAATCATAGGTTGTCCGGGGTAGAGTACGATGGCTTATTGCGAAGTATACGCTCGAGGTGCTAGTTGAGGGTACTACTACTCGCTGGCTGGATACAATTATACGGTTACCGTTTAATTAAGAATTAATAGAATCGCCGCGCGATGGCTTTGCAAGTTTAATTTCATTTTAACGAGGTCTTGCGCATTACCATACACCTGTGATAAACGCTATTATTATAACTTTATACACGTCGTCGTACGGTGCTGCAGGGATTGTTGTTGCCTTTTTTTACGCGCTGAAAATATCGCACTTTGTGTGTCAGTGTGACTCATCGGTGGTTTTCATCGTAGAGCGAACAAAATTTGCGTTGAAATGGTCTGGAAAAAAAGGCTCGCGAATTTCTCGGAGCTCGTGAAAAGAAGGAAAAAAAAGCTCCTTGCATTTGCTCAGCGGGAGAAAGAAATTGTAATGCGAAACAATTATGTAAATGGAAAAAGAAACTTAGTTGCTAAATAAATATAACTTTTAGATGAGGGTACTTTCGACTATATAGCTCGCGGAGTATAATTGGAGGAAAAACTTTCTCAAATTTTTCCAGATAAACGTAGCGTTATTTTATGCGTTCACGTGAAACAATTATATAAACGTTGAAATTGATTTTTAAATATTTAATATGATTGACGATGTAGATCATTTGGAATTAAAAGACATATCATCTTTCACGGCATCTCTTATCATAAAATTTCGATCTATATAAGAAAGTTTTTTTTCCGCATTATCTCGACTGCAGTGCACCTCTGACCCGTATTATAATACTTTCTTTTGTTGTTCGCCCTAACGTTCATTCCTGGTATAGAAAGTAAAAAAACTCTCGACCGTAGTTAAGTGTTGATGCGTTCGACTGGAATTCGCAGTCTCTGTTATTACAGAGTCGCAAGAGTACGAATTATCCGAACCGCTCCAATAACCGATATACCCGCCCCGACAATAACAAAAAATATCGCGAAGAGAAAGAAAAAATCCCGCTTGCCTCGTAAAAAAACCAACTACAATGTTTTATATAACTACCAGCAAACCTTTACAAAGGTACTCAATGCACTGACTCATCATCGACGAAAGCGGCGAGCGATTTCACTGCTGCCGGCGCAGGCCTCGCACCTGTTACGCAAAAGCCGGATCTTCCCGATCGGCATCCGCGCAACTATACACGCTTATTCCCAAGGAAGAAAAAGCATCACGCAGACTCCGCAGAGCTCTCGCAATATAGCACCTTCGCGTGTGACGCACATTTCTGTATAACGCGCGTCATGTTGAATGTGCGTCTCGTGCGGTTACCACTCGTCCGCACAGTTGTAGAAAATCCGCCTGTACTTATATATGTGTGTGCGTGCGTGCGTATACATAAGGTAGACGCGCGCGGCGCGCGACACTTTCTCAGCGCTAATGCGACCAGCACCGCATTGCGGGCGAAAGTCCGCTGACGAAACGCTCGGCGCGCGCGCGAGCGCGCCAGTTTCTTCCTCGCGCGGTCGCCCGTATATAATTCAGGTATTACAGCCGTTTGCGTGTGTACTCTTGTATATATTGACGCGCCCGATGCTAATCTGCCGATTTCGAGCGCGCGCTTTACTTTCTCGCGCCTACACGAGCTCCTATATTATGAGGGTTTCTAATGAGCGTGACATGCGGACCTTTTCACAGCTCATCAACTTTATATTAGGTTCGTCTTTTATACACATTTCGGCGTTAAATAATTAGAGTTGTGTGTGTGTTTTTTTCTGCTAGCTTTGGGGAAAGTACTTTTCCCGTCGCATATAATTATTAGCATGAAGAGTGTGGTTTTTTGGTCGCCAAAGAAAATGTGGTAAGAGAGTCTGGGAACGTTTTTTTTTATAAGTGAAAGTAAAACGGGTGTAGGTGTGCCTTGAATATATTTGATATGCTTTCAATCTATTAGCAACGTATGTGACTCATGAATCGGTTTCTATTGTTCCGTTCAGCTCCTTATATTAATACGATTCAATAACCACGTTGATTATCATTGGTTTAAGTACCGTAAGAATATAGTCTTGTTATAAAAATTCATAAGAAAGTATTTTAACTGCGCAGTTAATAAAATTTGCTGCAATATTAATTAAGCATACATATATTTATTTTTGCGGTACGCCATATCTTTATAAATCATTTCAAATAAATTAAATAACGAAAAACATCTGCAACTGCTATACAATATCCTTTCAATAATCTATAAGATTTATTATTTAGTAGAAAGTTTCGCATAGTTTTATGAATTGTTTACCATGAATTTTATTAGAAAAATCAACAACGCATCTCACATTTACACACAATTTCTCATGTGCGCACGCAAGTTCATCCAAGTCTGCATTAATTCCACAGTCGGAATGAATGTGGCATTATAGTCGTGGATGAAATAACCGAAACAATCGTGGCAACTTATTATGATTGCCGCATTATACAATCGTTCCCAGTCCCCGCGTAACCGTTATCGAAAAGAGCTTTATACTCCAACAGATTGTAAAGCGCCTTAAAAAAGAAAAAATAAGGAAAATTTCTCCACGTCGCGTCCACCTACTTTCGAACCGTTACCTTAATATTTTCCCACCCGAAAATTCACACTATATGCATCGCGCGACGCACAAATCCAACAGAAGCGTTCCAACCAATCGTGCCAAGTTTTCTCAGCTGCCATAAAAAAAAGAACGTGAAAAACATATATGGAACAACTACGCTTATCTACGACGATACGTATGCGGGTGCGTGTTCGTCTACACACGGCGCGCTTTTCCTATATACGGCGCACGCAGAGCTATATATACCTACTGCATTCGCGCGCGCACGCGCATTCGTCATGCAAAATTTATTTTGCTTTCTCCAGCGACACTCGTTACGTTCTCCACGGAGCGTTTAGCGGCGAGTTTCTTGCCAGCGCATCCCGGACGCGCGAGCGACCGATTCATCGCTACGCCGCGCTTTTTACGTCGCGCTGTGTGACTTGGGGAAAAATCTCAACGCGCCGCGCGCCCGTGAAGATGATTTATATTGAGTGATATATCGCACGGAGCGAGAGGAAGATTTCTCGACGTGCCGATGTTGGTTTCGTTTGTTCGTTTATGCTGACTGATTCCAAGCCTTTTTTGTCATTATTACGCAGAGTTAATATTCACGCGGCAATATAATGTATTCAAAGATCAATTGAATAAAGAAATTCACTTTATGACTTGATTTCTTTGGCGAATTAAGATATTAAGACTTTCGTAAATGGAAAACAAACAACGAGGATCGAATTTTGTGGAAAGTTGTGAAAGGAATGAAATTGTTACGAATGGCACAAAACAGTATAAAGTCTCCTGAAAATTCTATGAACCTCGTATAATGCAGTTTTAGCATTTAACGTAAAAATTCTTGCATTCATTTACGGTACATCTTTAGTGGTGCTATCATTAGTCGATAAAACGCCATTTATTTAGCGTATTATCGTCTCCCACATTCTAACAATTCACCATCAAACGCCCATAAACCGGCCCCGCTGACCTCTTTCGAGACCTCCCAAGCGGTATGTCCCATGCATCAATGATGTATTTTCCCATGCCGAGACTAATCAGCCTCAGGCATTCAACTTCTGCAGGTCACATGTGTGAACCCGAAGCCAATTGCGATAACAAAAGGTTTCCAATCATGTTTTTTTTATCATCACAAGATAGTAATTCTATATCTTTAATTTGCGGTTCATTTTTATTAAAAATAATATTGGAATGCTGCCCTGAAAATCAAGAACAACATTCACCTTGTCAAGTTTTTAGCATTGTCATGATTATTATAGGATAAATAATTTCCAATATCTATCAAACACTTCGGATATAAATCTTGTCATTATAATAAGCCCTAAATTTATGTAATGTTGGAATTACGAAACCTGCAGCTATCCATGGGAGGAATATCCTGCTGTGAAGGAGTTATTTTACTCGATCAAAAAAAGAATTAAATCCATCCAGTCTTTTCGAAGATCCAGTGATAAATTACTCGAGCGCATAGAAAGATAAGGCATTGAACGAATCGTGTTTTATTAATGTAGAATATGCGATACAAAACTAACAGAATAAACTGCTGTTCGAGCTTGCATATACATATAGCATTATAATTTACTGTATGTTATACATGTAAGTTGTTGATTTATAGAGATAATTGAGAAAATATCATCATTATTAATTGCACGGGACATAATATTTTTAAGCAGCACCTCTAACAAGAAAATATATTGCTTGCATCGCCTTTCATCATGGTACATCTTTCATTCTCTCGCGTAACAAATCGAAATGGAATTTTCTCTGACTTGACACATAATCGAAACTACATGTATACCCCGAATATCCCCAATCCCATAATTATCGGTGCTCATTGTTCCGTACAGCCAAGATTGTGCGCAGAGTCTGTGCTACACAGCGCAACAAATATCATATTTTTCCGTACGTGAGAAAGCAGCGGCTCGCGAATGCCACGCCACACGCGGAGGAGAATCCGGGTCGCGGACTACTCCTTCCTCTCTCTCATTCGCTCCTTCAAATTGCAAAGTGCAACGTTAATTTTCCCCCTATTGTGCACGTATGTGTATACGAAAAAGCGCGGTGATGATAAAAGAGACAATGCACACCTGCGCGCTCGGCGGCGCATTGATATCTCTGCCCCGCGAATGCGCTTGCTTGCTTGCAAAGTAGGTAATGCGCGCTGCTGGCGTTTAAATCACCATGTGCTCGAGGGGAAAATGTTTTCTGCCCCGATCGCCGATAAGCGTGACACTTTCTACATTTTCACCTCGCGCTATGTCGAAGTGTTGGGAGCTTTGCTGGTTATTTATATTGCAAGTATACTTGGCGCTTCTTGCCAATGAGGTGTGATTCACTTTTGGAGGTGATACTCCAACATTATTATCTTCAATGGAGGATGAGATGAACTTTAAGGAGTCTGATGGCAAAATTGTGTATTTTTCATCGACAATTTTGTTATTGCTTTTATTGATACATGATGGTAATATAAAAAACAAAACTTTGGCATTCCCAATTACTTATATTACATTAAAATTGCGTCACTTAATTTTTTTATATTCTATAATAAGAAAATACTATATACTAACAAAAATTACGATTATAAATAATAAATAAAAAATTTAAATAATCAATAATGTCTTTTATTAATAAAAACGAACGATAATTAAGTTTACGTTGAGGACTTTTTATTTTGGGTTCATCAATCTTCAAGACAACGCCCGAAAACAAGTCTTATAGTTGGTCTTTGGGAAGGTCCGATAAAATTTATACGCCTTTCTAGACATCTAGAATAACTGGTTTTTCTACTCGTATAGGTGTGTTCAAGAAACTCCAATAAAATTTCGAACCGAGTGGATTTAAGGTACACGAAAGATAGCTGCATACAAAACTCCAAAACACGCAGTATTGCCATTATACACTCGCTAAGCGAAACGAGCAATAATAATTATTGCTTTGCCATAACAGAACCAATGCTTGTATATTTATCAACGATAGTTAGACCATTCCAAATGCGTAATGATAGATTCTCCCCACACATATATATCCGCATACCTCCGATTCAGGCAGAAGAAGCTTCCAACTTTAATACGGCGTATATATTTCAACGTATACGCACAGGTGCCTCTTAAATCAAGCCCTTATACCAAGGCAAAAGAATAGTAGCCGCGTCAGTGTGCGGCCGGTAGTAAAAAGCTGGGGCGATAAAATACCCCGCTCGTATACATCTCTTATGTAAGTAGTTATAAAAAAAAAGTAGAAAAAAAGAAACTCACCGCTGATGCAGAGGCAGGCGAGGGCCAGCAGGACGACGGCAGGAACTCCCGGCCGCGCCATGACCGACAGATTTTTCTTGGCCCCTTTCGGGCCACTCTCGTTCTTCCTTCCTCGTCTGTCTTTCTCCCTCTTTCACAGCAATATGCACTTTTTTACCCTGCGTGTATAAGACAAGAGTCCAGTGATAGGGGGAGCACTCCGGTTCAGTCTCTCGGCGCGGATGAATGAGCAGTCGGGGGGAGGTATATAGGTAGGGGGGGAGAGGTCGTGCAGTAGCCGAGACCCAGACCTCGTGACCGCGGGGGCGATCCTCTAGCCGAAGGACGACGCCATCTTGGTGGGGCAAGGCTAAGGAGCGCTCGGCGGCACTGGCAGCAGCAGCAGCCGACGACGAGGAAACTTGGCCATCGTCATCGGCCTCCCCGTTTTTTCTCCTTTCTCCTCTGCGCGCGCCGTATCTCTCTCTTTCTCCGACGCTCGGCTCGCGTCCTTCTGGTATTCTCTGCCTCCTTTTTCTCGCCGCGAGAGAGCCGCGACTGACCCACTTTTACGCGTACACACTCACATATACACACTCGCGCTCGGTCTCGCGGTGTCGGACGCGCGCCACGGGCGCCCGATCCCAAAGACGACTTCTTCCTTACACGGCCCTCTTCAATATTACGCACCGTTACTTATCTTCCGGCTCCATGTCTCTCTCTCTCTTACACGCACACACCTGTTCCTCTGATCGGCTATGTCCCACTTGCTGATAAGTGCCGATTCTTTTTATTTTTATCACATGGCACAGGCACTCGCAGGGCCTCTAATCATCCCAACTAAGACGCGAGACTCGATTTCGGACTCCGGCAGTTGGTTTATCGGTCGCTCACTGCGCACCGATGTCCGTACTTACGGTGCAAGCTGAAGACTGCGCCGCGGCCCGCGCGCTCGAGGACGGTCATACGCGCCGTGTGCTGCTCTCTTCTCCCACTTTCTACGCTTCCTTGTGGGCTCTCTCTCTATACCCTCTCTCTCACTACTTGCTGTCTACTCCTTTCCTCTTTCTCGCGATCGCTCGGTGGTAAAGGCTCCGAGTCCACTATGGGGCGCCACGCTTCAGCGTATTTTCCATTATACACCGGCCGCGTGTAATGGGCTACCGCAACGTTGCGCGCGCTGCAGGTACTTACGAGCGAGTGCAAGTACCTGATGCATGAGGCTGCGCTGCTGGCGCCGATCCCCCCGAGGCGCTTATTACGGGAGCGTTTTAATTATTAGGCGAGAGCTACGAGGCGCGTGCACGCCCTACGATCGACACGCGCGGATTTATTAGGTGTGTAGCAGCGATTTAATAAATTGCTCGGCGACTTTTGTTCGTTAAAAAAAGGGGAAATATAATTTACAGAGTCTTGGGGAATTATATTGTCAACAAAATTATAGACATCGGCAGTCGTTGACACTAGTTTGCGATCTAAAAAACTTTTTTACGCGATTTGCAAAAATAAAAATTATTGTAGAGACAGTTTTGCAAAGATTATCAGACTTATATGCAAGAAATGTAGACGTATCTCGGCGCTTTTACTGGCAGTAAAAGCGCCGAGATACGTCGTTCTTCATTCTTGCGCCGAGATACATTGTTCCTCATTCTCGCGCCGAGATACGTTGTTCTTCATCTGCGCGCCGAGATACGTCGTTCTTCATCTGCGCGTCGAGAAACGTTCTTCTTCCTCTCAGCCGTCGATATTGTACTCTCTAAAGTTGAATTAGTGGAAATTACTCCACACATGAAATTAGTGGAAAGAACTATACTAATTTATTAATAGTATTAATATTTAAAACTACCAATTAATTTCATTAGTATAAGTTTTAAACACACTATTTCATTATAGACTACTATTTCAATACAAGTTTTTAAAAAACTACAAATGAAATAGTGAATATGCACTAATAATTTATTAGTTTTTTCCACTAATTTTGTGGGTGGAACAATTTTTACTAATTCAACTTTAGACAGTAGATAGCTTTGTAAGATTTTCTATATAAAAGATGGTAATTTTTCGATTCTGATAACAGTCAATGTATCTAGCCTTTACAAAACGATATTATTACCACGAAAGTTTAGTTACACATTTTTCTCAGTGTAGTTCACTAAAGGCTTGATATAAATGGATTTAATATACATTACTATATAAGTATTTATCCTCTTTTAACGGAAACGTATAATTAAAGAGTAATAAGAAATTGTAAGAGCAAAACTAATTAAAAATATCAAACTATTATGGTGTACCTAGCTTTACAATATTCATCATTATGAATTAAAAATTCATTTTAATGAAATATTTAGCGTTTACAATATC
>UXGD01004955.1:0-15681 GCA_900474315.1 Torymus auratus
CTCCACACTCGGTCTAAAAAGGCCCACTTTGCGCCCTAGGTACACAATATACTATTAATTATTTTTGTTAGAATTTATGTAAAAATTTTTTTTTTATTAATGAAATACATTAAGAATAAAATGAATACCTCATTTTTGCCATCAAAAGACATTGTTCCCCATACTGGTTCAGCTAAAACAGCAGGTGAGATACCAGTAATATCACATTTTTTTGTTATATGACTGTAACCACCCTTTATAAACTGATTACTTGCCCAGCTACTTCTTAAGCATTTTTTAGCTTCAGGTACATCATCATTTTTTAAAAAGTATCTAAAAAGATCTGTACATTCTTCTATGATCTGTTTCTCACTAAGTGTTTCAACTATGCAAGCACCTTTTCCTCCAATCCATCCTAATAGTACTCCCCGATGATCTTTTAAAACATCAAAACCAGTAAAATCTTGTGTCCAAGATGCTAATTTACATCTTGTAGGATTGCTGTTTTGTAAATTATATTCTGCTTTCCATAAAAATTGAAATCCTTTAGTTTTTGAATCCCACCAAGGTTCATCAAAATCCAGGAAGACTTTGTTTATCACGCCAAAGCCTATACTTTCAATTGCTTTAGTTAGTTTTAAAGGCAATGTAGGAATGAATAAATCATTATGATTTTCTTTTAGGAAGCCTAGTGAACAAGTGACAATAACACAATTTGTAAAAATTTTTTTGTTGTCTTGTACTGTCACAACAATTGGCTTGGAGTCATTAAAATTTACTTGCTCACTCCAGCCAATTTTTTTGACTGGACTATCTAATCTTAAATTGTCTTGAGTTAATTCTTCAGCAATAGATTCAACAATAGAACCGTAATGAGACTTGAAAATATTATGTTCTGAGCCGCCCACAAACTACAATAATAATAATTTGTACTGATAGTTCATAGCATTTGATAAATTATAAAATATTCTCTTTATAACATAAATATATTATGAATTAAGAAGTTTGATTTATTACAAAGTAAATTAAACAAGATTATAAAAGATACCATATTTACCTTGAATTTTCCCCAACTTTTTACTGAAAGTTCCTCCAATGATGGGCATGCATTATCAATTAAAAGAAATTTAATGTTCCAGTCAAAAAGTTCTTCTTTGGCTTTTTTAATATCAGAAGGATCATCTGTCATTTTAAGGTATTTATAAAATCGGGTTCTCAGTACTTTACCAATATTTGCCTCTATATCAGTATATTCAATTTCATTATTAAATGCATATTTCTCACAGTCTTCCAATATATTTTTTACAATGTCATCTACTTCACTTATTAATTCAGAATTCATTTCAGTACCATCTTCTCTTAGATAAAGTCCTTCTCCTTCTGTACCTCCAACATCAGAAAGAAAACCTTTTTCTTTAGCAATTTTAGCTAACTTGCTTTTATTACCATGAACAAATTGGGCACCTTCTTCGATCCAACCTTCATTCCAAGGTATAGAATGTATTCTTCCTCCAATTTGAGATTGTGCTATTACCAATCATAATCATTAAATTAGTATTTATACTTACTAGATTTGAACTATCAAAAAATTATATTATTTATTTCATATTTATTTTATGTATGTTATGATAAAGTAATATAAAAAATATATTTACTTACCTTCTAGTAAAATATAATTTTTGAATTTTGATTTTTCTAGGGTAAGTGCTGCTCCTAATCCAGAGATGCCTGCACCCACAATTACTACTTCTGTACTTTCTACAGATTCTAAATTGATGTCATCCATACTTTGTGTAGAATAAATAATTTTCTAATCTAATACATAGAAAAATGGAGTTTTTATAAAGTAATAATGGCAGACTTTCTTATTTTCATTGTATATAAATTAATGGTTATATGTAAAGAACTATAAAACATTTAATAGCAAAGATGGACTGAGTAGTACATGGCCTCTAATCTTTGATACAAAAATGTGTAGTATTCATACATTATTTATTTAATAATTTTGGATAAACATTTTATGTTTATAGTTTACTCTGTATATTGAATTACTTTTCAGGAAGAAAAATGATGACTGAAAGGTTTTTTTATTACTGTTGATTCCCAAGGAACTGAATTAAATATTAAACAAATATTTAAGTTCCGAATACTAAAACTAAATAAAATATTATATACAGTCATTATTGCGACTTCTAAATGAAAACGCAAAACTTTTAGGTTAGAAATCTCTGTTGATATGTTCAACAGCTCAATTGATATCGATGGTAATTATATATATATATATATATGTAATTAATTATATATATACACGCAATACCTAACCTTCACAAATTTTTTACCGCGTTTCGCACACTATATATAGATATACTATTTAAAATATTTTCAAAGTGAATTATTTTACCACCTACTGCTTACTCCATAAACCATATTTATTTCCAATGTTTATATGTATTCGTAACTTTTGATAATAAATTTATAATAAACATGCAATTTTTCATTTTGTTTATTTGTAATGTTAATTAATTAATAAAGGACGATCTGCATGGAAACAAATAAAACCTTTGTATGGTTTATAAAAATAAATTTACCAAAACTATTATTCAACTTCAGTTCTAAATGTGAAAGCTATGAACAATCATGTCATCTGTTCATCATGATAATATCTTGTAATCATTTTCTTTGAGTGTACCTATGATACTTTGAATGATGCAGAGGTTTTAACTCATGACAAACTAGAATGGAAACTATTATGTATAAATTATGCTTGGTTCAATTATCTTTAAGAATTTATAAACATAAAATATTTTATATTTTATAAAATTTGATACCCAATATTATTAAATATACACAAACTTTTGTATAAAAGATATTAAATAATTTATTGAAAATTACTTTTTTATAATTTAACTGTAATAAATGTATAAATTTGTAATAACAAACAGTAATATCAATTTAATAAGCATAACTGATACATTTACTTATTATTAAAACACACAAATAAAAGAACAAAAAAATGCTTGTAATTAATTTGGCATGAAGCCAAAAACTTATATTTAGTTCATACCAACCATACCTTCAAGGTATCTTACAATGAAACTGACAAAAAATTAAAATATTGAACAGTATAAATGAAGAACTTATACAAAATATAATTTTTTGAATATTATTTTAACAAAGTAAATTTACTACACTCAATAATTTAAGATTACTTATTTGATGGATAAGAAAGTTTAAGAGAATAGTTAGCAAAAGTATATTCAAATTGAACTACTTACAATGCACAAAGCAGTCAAATTAACTTGGCAAACAATACTATTTGATCTAAATTCAATTATGTATTCTTTGGGGGGGGGGGGGGCATTTAAAAATAAATTATTTAAAATAACATATTATAAAACCAAAATTTTTATTGTATTTATTTAATTTATCTAATTTTATTATTAACTATTCAATAAGAATATATTTCATTTTAAATTTCCCGCCCCACACTTAAATAGCTCAAGTCTCAATGACCTTGCATTTGGGATCGATTATATAGAGGGGAGAATCATGAAGAAATATTGATGGTTGATAAATATTTTAATCCACATTAGAAACTTTTATTGCTTTTAATGTATAAATTACGGTAACATGCAATTGAAAATTAATTTTTCTCAATTATTTATTTATACAAAAATGAATTTTAAAGACAACATATGTAACTAGATAATTACTAACAATCTATACATCTATAATGTATGCAAGGTATAAATAAAAAAACTATTATGATATTTATTTTAATATGCTTAAAAAAACATTTTTATAATTTATTTTTTTAGAACCTTTGATCCTGAACTAGAAAAGATCAGGGAAGATGTATTACAACCTCAAAATGAAGAAACAGTTATTTTTAATCAAAATCAAGCAGCATCACAAATCCATGCATCATATCTCTTTGAACCTGAAGGTAAACAATTATTACAAAAATTATGTCTTTTACTAAGTGCAACAGCATCAGGAAAGTCTTATGGAGATTGGCAAACGTTTGCCGCTCATCTTGATCTTACAACTGAACAAATAAAAGTAAGCAATAAATAATAAGAGGAAATGTTTCATGTCAATTTTGGATTCTATCAAAA
Source organism: Torymus auratus (assembly GCA_900474315.1). Classification (NCBI taxonomy): domain Eukaryota; kingdom Metazoa; phylum Arthropoda; class Insecta; order Hymenoptera; family Torymidae; genus Torymus; species Torymus auratus. The sequence continues at coordinate 4,098 of UXGD01004955.1, forward strand.
CAAAACTTTAATTTTCAGTGTATAGATTATGATTTCAAGGGATTACAAGATCCAACTTATTATGTTTTATTAGCATTTGCACAAAGTACCAATGCTACTCTGGATCAAATATTTTCTAATTTAAAAAAAATGCATCGATTAGATGTGGTTAACCAAGTATCAGATTGTTTTGCTGATTTTTATAGAAACATTACTCAGAATAAAAATTCAAGTAAAATATTGCATGCTTTGTTTATTGTTAGACATTTTTTAAATTTATGTCACCTCTATCCTATTGTTTGCCTTTTAGATTTGAAAAATGGAATATATAAGCCAAATATATTGCCAAGAGCTCCACTAGTTTTAAGCTCAATTATACAAACTGAACATAAAACAAATCAGGATATAACAAGAGTAGTTTATAATACTAATAAAGAAAATTCTACAAATAATAATGTAAGTAACTCTATTTTATTTCATATATCAATTTCATTGTAAAAAAAAATACTTAGCTTTTTAAACTTTTGATTTCCTTTTTTAGCATACAATATTAATTTTATTAAAATTAAAATTTTCAATGCCAAAAATAAATATATTAACATAAGAATATTTGTAGAAAAATTATTAAACATAAAGTAATGGGATCAAGTTATTATAACATTAAAGACACTGTTTAAAAAATACAAAAATATATAAAATTAAATATTGTTAATGCAAAATTTGGAATCAAATAAAATTGTAGATCAATTTTCTGTATACATGGCATGAAAAATAAAACCAATACTTAAGCTTTATCTTATTAAAAATTGGTTTATTGATTTTTGAGATTTATAGTTTGTATATGTACATATACCTACACTGGTTCATTGTATAAAAAATGTATTTCTAAGCATCTTTTAGGGCCTAACCACATAAGTGCTGTTCAGTGCAACCCGTGACATACTGGGCAGCACAGCATGTCCAAAAATACACAGCACAGCACTTATGTGGCTAGGCTCTTGAATAAACTTCCATTTTTACAGATATAAAATAAAACTGTCCTTCTAATGTAGCAAAAGCATTGAAAATACTTGAGTTAATTATATTTTAGGTAAAAAAAAAGTATGGCAGTATAACAATGTTAACATTTGCGGAAGATGGGCGTAAAACTGCAGAAGAAATGGCAAAAATTTTTAGATCTAAGGATCCAAAAATAGGTGTAATTATTTTGCAAGAGCAGGAAAAACATGTATACTGCAAGGCTGAAGAATTTATAGAAGATTGTTTCAGACAAGTATAACAATTTTTATAAAAATACTTAATTACTTAAATAATTATATAATTACTTATATTAAATTTTCAATATTTTATCTTATTTTTAGGTAAATTATATTGTACCAATATTAACAGAGGGATACATTAATAAAATTAATAATTATGTTTATGATGAATACAGTAATAACAATTTAGATTCGAAGTATATAAGATATATATTTTCACTATTGCGATATGAATATGTTAAACAAGATTGTGTAAACAACAGAGTTCGGTAAGTTACTTACTAAGAAAAGTGCATGCCATTTAGTTTAATTTGTTGACCATATATAGTTATAATAAGTTAATTGTGTTTTAGTTGCATAATTCCAGATTCAGAAGTACGAAAAGTATTATCTTTAGACTTACACCCAACTTTACAAGCCTGGTTCAGAGAAAGCGATGTACATTTATTTACAGAAAGAATTTTGTTGCAAAAATTTTAATTTTGTTATGATATTCACAAATTTTTTTTGTAAATATGCATTTGTTATAAAATTATATCTTTTATAAAGACTATTGAACTTATTTTATATATTTTCTTAGAAAAAGCAAACATCTATTGAATTAAATCTATAAGATTTATTTGCAATACTATGATTATTATGATGAGAATGTATTCGTACTTAACATTGTACCATGTTACCCTACGCGAGGTCGAAATTTCGACTTAACATTGTATTAGATTGTGCACCGAGTCGATTCACGGTTAGTGGTGGGTACCGATAACACTTCCTATTATTATGATGCGTAATGAGCTAATACAAAAATTAACTTATATACATAATAAATGATAAAATACAGTGAGTAAACAGCATAATATAAAAAGCATTGAAACATCGAAAGCCATTTCGTACTTACCAATTTTTATCGATGTCATTTTCATTCTGCAAAATTTTGATATAAGTACATGTTGAAAATTTTTTTTATTTCTAATACTTTTATACACCAAGAACTCAAAATGTGTAAGAAATCGAATGAAAACATTTTCTACAATTCGTTACTTGTAACCGAAGTAATAAAGAAATTGACAGCATTCAACAGATAAACGTATAATAAGTAAACATCATCATGCATGTCGATTGTCGCTTGCGTACCAGTTCAAACACGTCGTGCAATTTCTGGACAAGGTTTCATCCTGCCGCAGCTGCAAAATATATAGACTTATAATGACCGTCAAGACCGTCATTGACGCTCTGAATTGATGATATATCAAATTAAATAAATTAAATTTTATTTTATACAAGTTCTATTTATAAACGAAATAATATTTACAAGTAAAGAATAAATTTTTATTAATGTATTCCTACTTCTGATAAGTATAAAACAATAGAAATAAAATTTTCTTATAAAACATTTACCAGTTTTTGACGCATGAATAACCATCACGATACTCGAACACAGCACACTCACCTTATATATTAGCCCCCGATCAGGCGATCAGCTGTTTCACATTTGCACGAATCATCTGCACGCTGCACCCCGGCGCCCCGTATGTGTGTACACATCACTCAGGTTATTTAAAAAGGTGCACTATCACCGAGCCAGCAACAATAAGAACAATCATGCTGGATCTGCAGGAAGGCCTAAACGTTGCGGGCTACACGCTGATCCTACCCTCCGTGGCGGTGGGCAACGTCGGACAGCTTAGTGTTGACCTGCTGATCGCGACACTGGGCTTGCGCCGGGCCGGCCGGATCTTCGATACCTCCTTTATACCGCTTGTCGGTGCCGATCCCTACGACGAGACCAGCGAGGATATCTGCACGTCCGTCGACCTATACGTGCTACACGAAAAGAGAATCGTAGCATTGCAGATAAGGTCGCCACTCGTCAAGCGACCCTCCAAGTTTTTTCACGAGATACTCAATTTCGTCACGGATCAGAGGATTGCCAAGGTAGGCATAGCTTTTCAGAGCTTTTTGGTCTAAGGAACTTTGAGCAATTGATATGCACCAGAGAGTGTCAAATTATATACAAAAATATTCATAACTGCTTTGTAAATAGTAAAATAACGTAATCATTTATAGAATAATTAGTTTATTGCAGATATAGCCGTTTTTAAAATTATTATTTAATTTTTAAATCAAAATTATAAGAATATTTCATTCAACAAAATTAAAGCAAAAACTTACCAAGAAATTGCAAAAGAAGCAGTAAATATTGATGGATAAATTCAATTAGGGATAAGCTCCCAATTTCTTTTATTTTGTTGTTAAAATTATTTAATCTTTTATATTATTCACTATAAGTAGTACTTTAAATGATAACATACATTTTATAGATTTTATTTTAAAGTATCTTTCTTAAAAAATTATTTATGTTTTTTAAATCTAGTTAAAAGTATATTGTGTTTAACCACATACTAATTGAAATTCTTGTCTTTGTAGTTTTTATGTTCTTAATTCTGACTAATTATTTTAGTCACCTGTTGCTATTATGTACAATGGATAAGTGCAACTGCAATTCTAATGAAAAATATAATATTCCAAATTTGTAATTGACTCTGGCAGAACTATCTTTTATACATTAAATAATAAATTTAATAACATTTCAGGTAATTATTTTGACAAGTAGTTATGGCCATGAAAAACGAGATGAACAAATAAGAACTCCACCATTCCGTTATTTAGCAACTGATAGTGTAACAGCTGAGTGTGGTCAGAAATTTGAGGAATTGTCATGGTTAGCATTGGAACCAAAACTTTTGGATGACTTCAGTGGTCAGACTGTTCTTCAGATACATGGTGGTGGATTTGCAAAAACATTATTTGAATTGTTGCAAAAGAACAATATTTTCTGTGCTATTCTATTGAAATTCTGTTCTGAAGGAGACAATATTCCTGATGCCATTGAATTGACTAACTATTTCAATAAATGGCTTCAATTGATTCCAGTAGATGATAAGAATGCTTGTGTATTAAAGTTTCCACCATCGTGGAAATTTTTGTTTGGGAATTCTCCCCCAAGAGAGATATATTAATTTAATAAAAAAACATTTTTATATAACAAATTGTTTTTAATAAGGTGTTTCTCATGACATCTTTGTTCATACAAACTTACACAACATACAGTATAAATTACTTAGAAAAATTGTAAAAAAACCTAGTTATTTACGCTAACAGTTGAGACTTAGCAGCGTAAGCTGCATAGGAGATCAGAGCAGCCATCATAGCAGCTAACAGTTCAGACTTGATCCATGGTCCAGTGTAGATACCTGAGTTGCAGAGAACAACAACAGCCAAAGGCTTAACACTGCTTGGATCTTCACCATTCCTGATAGCCTTGCGAATAGCAGAGTAGTTTTCTTCGTCATACAGTTTAACATTGTAGTCTCCAGAGCGCGACTTCCAGATGTCATCAGTCCATGATACCTGTGCAAACATAAAATTATTTTAATATTATTCTTTCTAAACTAAAATTTGATATTTCATTATTAATTTTCTTTTGATTTTTATTGATAATTTTATTGATATTTAGTTTTTAGTTAAATACCTATAGTCACTTGAATAAACAAGCAACTTTTATCATCTAACTTTAACATAATCAAGTATTAATATTAATTAAAATATTCTAGCTACTTATTCACATTTTTTCATAGAAAATGGTACAAAAGTATGTTTTAAGTGACCGTGTGCCAAAATAGATTACGGTTGGGGGTAGGGACTTATACACTACCTTAAGTTACTTATTTATTTTTTAACTTATTAAAATAACATGTAACATCATGCACATAAAACATTATACATCTCTTATTAATAATTTTAAGCATATATCTATAATAAGCGATAATCTTGTGTACCTGGTACTTATTGTCATTGCTCAATCGTACAGCTGGCAGGGCTTTGCCGTCGACCTCAGCATACAAGGAGATTCCCTTGACTCCATTCGTACATTTAAGAGTAAACTGTGTGGTGTAGGCGACCTGGGTGAGCACCGTCGCGTCCTCCGTCACATATGCCGAGGCGGTGACTTCGGGCTTTTGGCAGGTCTCAGCGAAGGCTGAGCTCGCCGCGATAACAACGCAAAATGCAACCAAGAACGACTTCATTTTCGCAAAAATCGACTGTCTAATAAATCTTCAAACGACGGCTGTGACTTTTTCAGTCAATAATCGTCGGTGGCACACTTTGAACAACTGAGAACAGCTGCCTCTGCGTGTCTGCACTCGGCACTTGTTCGGCAACGGTAGATGAGAGCCACGTCGAAGGAAAGTCAACGTGTGCGCTGGTCGCGACGCGCGAGCGATAAGCACGGAGAATGAAGATGGACTAGAGATGGATCGATGTAATGGAAAATGAGGCACAGGTAACCTCTACAGTCTACAGATACAGGACAAAACCATTCGTAAGATAAGAGATGGTTATAATTCCTCACGATGGAAATGAACAAAAATAATATAAATATTTTGAAATGAATAAGTAACGTAGTACTAAAAGTTTATTTATTTACGTATTTATTTATTCTTTTTGACTTCCATCAAATTGATTTGAAATTCAATTTTTCACTAGGGATCTTCTTTATCATCATTAAATTTATTATTATAAAAAAAATTGCTCATTCCCAGATAACATTGAATTATTTTAAAAGTTACGCAATCAAATTAAGTATGTGCTCTCTATACCTATATATTACCTATCCAGAACAATAAAACAATTGATACTTATCTATAGAAGTCGGAAAAATACATTGATCTACTAAAAGTACTACAATTTTTGTATGTCTAATAATAATAATAATAATAATAATAATGCTGATAAACAGTGCAAATAACTATTTATAGTAATATACAATGGAACCTTAGGCATATTCAGTGGAACTTCCTACTTCGTAGAAAAGCCCAGACAAGACAGTTCATTGTCTTCGAAAGATCGATGGTCATTGGTCAGCAACCTCGCCGTCCGGTCCGGGGCCCGGGAGTTAAGTTAGCCACCGCAGACCGCACGGAAATTTATATTTTATATTTATACACATGCCAATGCTATGTAATATATACCTAATAGTCTAATACCAGATACTATAGTATATAATAAGTTGGCATATATACACATTGACTTCCATGTGTGAGTCCACTGTTTTCTCCAAGTAGTAACAGTAAGTAAAACAGTAGAGAGCAGTCAACAGACCATTCTCCGGCTCTCCCGCACTTTCTAGAAGTGTTTTTATTAATACATCCACCGACGTATACCTGCGTTGCGCCGTTGCGCGCCACACGGCACATGTATATGAACAAAAGGGGTATACCCCTTACGCGCCCCTTGAGGAATTTACTTTGCAGAGCGATGACAAGAGTTCGAATGGATCGTGCGTTTTGTGCTCATCTACAAGTATTTATGTAAAGTCTAACTGTCTAACGCGCGTTGTTGTTTGATGTGCAGTGATAGAGGACATCGCTCTAACGTACATACAAGGATTCAGTTCAGTGAAGCTGAGGATAATAAATGGATTTAAAATATTGAAGGTTCATGTTAATGATATGAAAATTTAGAAGAACAAGAAAAAAACATGACTGAAGATTCAGACAATCTATCTGATTCAGTAAGTTGGAGTCTTATGGTTACAATGTATTGAAGCTGAAGTATGTTTATTGTTTATATTGTATGAAAATTTGAATCATGTGTTATGAAAGCAAAAATCCAGTTCTGTACCTTTTCACAATGAACAGACTCAGCTATATACTCTTAATGGGTTTTCCAAAATAAAGATAAAATGCGAGCTAAAATAAGTCCTATTTTTATTTGATTTTCAAATTGTAAATCTTTAATATTATACTTATTCCAATGATGTTATTTTTAACTTTCAGTCAAAATCAGAATCTATACCTGATACTCCAACAATGCCAGTTAAATCAACTGCCATTGTTAAATATTCTGCAGTTCCAACTCCGGCAACATTTGCCCAGCTGCAATGCAATACAGATTTAAATCTTCCTCCCAGCAACTGGTTGAGTACTTCAGCTGACAGTTATGGACTTCAGAATGTTTGGTCTCGCAACTCAGGATTTTCAAGTTTCCGTATGGCTCATATGTTTCCAGATTGTGTAGGAGAAGTAGATGTTGTATCAGATGCAGAAAACATAAAAAAACTCTTAAAATTACCATACAGCCATGGCCTAGTGTCTATGATGGTGCATCGAGTAGAAAATACCCTATTACTCGATGATTTTGATATTCATAAGTACCTTCTGCGACCAGCTGAAAGTGATTGGGAATGGTTAAAAAAATTTTTCTATGAGCATGTTTTTCAAAATTTAGGTGATAAAGAAAAACGTTTGTTTCCCAAAGCAAACAGTAGAAATGCTATACAGCAAAAAAATTTAATCTCCAAGTTTTTATACCACTCATTAGTGTTAGCTGATGATAAGGATCACATTGATGAGAAACCACCACTGCCTGTGGAACACGTTCAACCAACTTTACCTGAACCTTCTGCAGAAGAAAAACAGCCAGATCCAAAGTACAATCATAATTTTGCTAGGAATGTTGTATGGACATTTGAAAATATACAAATGTTGATTGGTACAGATATGCCTATCTTTGGTGGCCAAACACATCCATGTATAAGTTTAAGGTTGCGTGATGCAACGAAACCAATTAATGTTTTGACGGGTATAGACTACTGGTTGGATAATTTGATGTGTAATGTACCAGAGGTGGTTATGTGTTACCACCTGGATGGAATTGTACAGAAATATGAATTGATCAAAACAGAAGACCTCCCTAATTTGGATGATGCCAAATTCAGCCCTAAAGTTATAAGGGATATTGCTCAAAATATATTGAGTTTTCTGAAAAATAATGCTACAAAAGCTGGTCATACTTACTGGTTATTTAAAGGTAAAATTATTTTATTTTAATTACTAACAGGACCAAATATAGATATTCATACTTTCTCATGCAATTTTGAAATAGACATTTGTTTTATTTATTATTAACCCAATAAATGACATAGTAAACCTCACCATGGGCTAACAAATATAGATTTGAATACTTTTATACACCAGATAATTTACATATATACTAACTTCTATAGAGGTACACAATATTACCTGTGCATAAACTAGTATCTATAATTAAAAATAAAGAAACTTAAAAACTAAATTATGCTTCAATTATATTTATGTTCCTAAATAAATATAAATATTAGTAAAAAAATGTTGTTCCTTAATAAATTTCAAGAAAATTTCACACAGAATTATTTACACAGTTTTCTCTATTAATTATAAAATGGCTTAAATCTATATATCATTAGATGAGAAAAGTATTTATTGATATTAGTTAGAAGTAGATCGAAAGTAGGTCCTACTAAACACTGCATTTATTTACTTTTTTTTTTTACTAAGTTTTTTATAGTTCTTAATATCCAAGAAAATTACATAATACTTTGAAGAAAAAAAAAATATAAGGAGATGACTTAAATTTTAATTGAAATCATAACAAAAACCATTGATTTAATTATTTAATTAAATTAGGTAGTTTATAATAACGAAAGTGCACTAGAAACTGTTTCATTATTACAAGAATTTCATTAACATATAATAGAAATTTAATCATTACTATATTACATTTCAGGTAAAGACGACGATGTCGTAAAATTGTATGACCTCACGTCTCTTTGTAGCGACGTATCTGAAGACAGGAGCCAAAATCCTTTTACCGTACCCGTAGCTATGTTGCTCTACCGTGTCGCCCGTAACATGAAATACTCATCGGATTACAAGCGCAATCGGGGCACCATACGCATGTTATTGAAAAACTGCATACAACTGCTGCCCAAGGAGAAGTATCCGCAGATCGTTACTTCAGCCCATTTTATGCTAGCCGATCTCTACATTCCCGCAGACACAGATCCAGTGAATCCTAATCTGCTGGAACAAAATGACGAGGATGATACGCAGAGCGAATGTGGTAGTACCACCGAAAGCGAGAAGAGTGACGAGAAGTTCGAGCAGGATATGAATGCCGCTATTAAGTGTTTGACTCTGACTAAGAGTAAGTTTATTTGTATATATACTTATTAAATACATATATGTAACAATAATTGCTCTTCAAAAGTAAGAACAATTATTGAAAGAATCTTTTATGATAATTTTAGTTTTGAAAAATTTAAAATATTAATCTCCCTGCGAATTTGAAATTATTTCAGATAGGATGTGAAATTTACTTTTTAAATATTTTTTTTGCTTTACCAAAAATCCGTGAAAATGAAGTATTCAAAAAGCAAGCACAAGTTTGACATTATTGAATTTTGCATTTACAAAATATTAAGTTAAAACTCAACTTTCCAGTTAAAGAACACCACATACAGGACCAGGATTATGAGGAGTTCAAGTTCAAGCCGCCGCCGATCATGGGCACGGTGGAGGAGCGCTGCCACAGCGCTCTTGAGCACGTATCGAGCGGCCTCGAGTGCCTCAAGTACTTTCCCACCGAGCCGGAAGATCACAAGGACTCATCGTCGGTCGACAAGAGTGACGACAAGTCCGAGAAGAACAAACACGAGTTTGACGATGCAACGCACAACATGGCCAAACCCTTCCAAGCTATACCCATGCCTTATGCGCCACTCCACCCGAATACGCTCACCGACGATGTGCAGGCTGCTGGCTCGAGCGCCGATAGCAGCCCTAGGTAAATCGACATTTCCTTTATTTTATTACTACTTACCCATTTGTTTTCTAATGCATTCTTATTGGTCATTGAACTCATTTGTTGGTACCAATATAACATGTAATAATAATGACTTTTCATATTTTCTTGGTTCTTATATTTGTATTTGTAATTATATTGGTATAGTTAATTCAATTTACATACATATTTATTTATTTATTTATTTATTTCAATTAAACGGGATGAATCCTTTATATTACAGATTTTATAATTAAAGAAATTACATAAGATAATGATAGATGGCAGCTGAATTTGAACAATAAAAATACCACTAACAAAAACATATATTATTCTTATATATATATATCATATAATATTTAGTTTAATTAACCATATACTAGTGTGCATTTAGACTGTCTCTTAACTGTTCCTAAACTGCTATTAAAAAGGTCTAGCATATTAGTAAATAGTTGAATTCGTTATATAAATAATTTACATAATTAAATCTGTTTATACTTCAACATCAATTTATGATTTAATATAGTAATATCTGTTGTAAACCATAAAATTATTTTATCTTGGCTAATATTTTAAATTTTCAGAAGTACGAGAACTTTTTGTTCGGTTAGCCGAAATAATAGAAGCTTTAATCTGTTAGCTATAAACTCAATGCTGCGTTAAATGATTCTTGTATTTGCTATTTAGTTACAATTTTGTTATATCTTAAATTGATACTGATAGAATCAAGGAGCGTGGCAGCGCTCCGATGGCAATTATGAGATACGAATGACGAAGCCTGAGGAGCCGCCGCTCTCAAATAGTACAATTATCATTATGAAGTATAAACATATTTAATTTAAATTAACGTAATTATAAAAAGTTACCAATATATTATTTTATCAACTTTATAAATTTTAAACATTCATCATGTTCTAGTCATAAAAAGAGGAGCAAGCAGAAGAAGAAGAAGACCTCAGAGAAGCCCGCAGCGCCTGCCATTATCGAGGACACGAGCGCCAAGGCATTGCTGTGTAAGGCCGAGTCACAGACCCTACCCACGTGGCAGGCGCCGAAGAAGGACGACAATCGCAGTTGGAGCGCCCACCTCAAGACTCTCCTGTACGAAAAGTCCTCGCTCGTCTTCGTCGTGCTATCCGAAAAGGAATACTCGAGCAAGAATTATGGCACCTCGCTCCGCTATATACTCGCGGTGCTGCGATGCCAGAAAATCCTCGAGGTATTCTGTGGTGTGCGTAACGATAAGCTCATCAGTTACCTATTGGGTCGCGCGGGCGACTGCTGTTTTATGACCGTGCAGGACTGGGCAAACGTCGACAAGCATCAGAATGATTACGAGACGAAGAACGTCACTGAGACCTCCATCACTGATGTCATCTTTGCTATGGAAGATTTGGATATGAGTAAGTTTTAAGCTTCAGTTTTTTAATCTTTAGGCTGAGCAACTTTTGGGGCTCAGAGACAATTCAAGACTCCATGTATAGCTCATAGATTAACATAATATCATCGCTCTCGAATAGAATGGCGTTATCTCGGAGTCCGCTCGTGGAAGGCGTTATCTCACACGACACATTTTTCAGGCTCAAATTTAAGTAGGCAGCACTGCCTAGGCCTATAATATTCGTGTGAGATAACGCCTTCTTCGGTCGGACTCCGAGATAACGCCTTCTACGAGTGGACTCCGA
>UXGD01004956.1:0-15680 GCA_900474315.1 Torymus auratus
TTGGGTTGGCTTGAAAAATACATTGATGAATGAGGTGTGTCTTGTGTTTTAGTCTCATTGAGTAGTGAAAAGTATATTACACACGGAGCATAATATTTGTTGTAAACTTTATGTTATTTATGAGGAATATTAGTATTTTCACAATAGCGCTGGGATATACTCGTCATGTGGGATTTTTGCATAAAAACAGTCATTTTTAGAATTTTTACTTTTGAAATATTAACTTTTTTGTAGCAAATCTTTCTTTTTGAAATATTAATTTTTAAAAGTAAAAATCCCACACGACAAGTGTGTTCCAACGCTGCTATGAAAATACAGTAATTTTTTAATAAAAAAGTAAGGTTTAAAACTACATTTTTCTCCGTGAACATATAATCTTAGTTATGTTACAATGTTTCTCGAAGAAATTTTTATCATATATATTATTGATGTATATTATGGCGTAAGATGCAAATTGAATGATATAGAAGAGTAAAAAAATACCCGTACGAGTTCCCACGCACCCTAGGTCACTAGTTCTCGCGTGCACTAACCATCAAAGTCGTGATGCTATGCCGGAGTACGTCGCATGCAGGCTGTAGTTATTCTTTACCGAGTCGTCATGTCTCTCGTTCTACACTTTCTTGAACGTCAATGTAGCAACTTGACTCACGCCATAAAAAATAAAAATAAAATGTATCACCTATAAAAATGTTTACGCACACCGTCACCTCAAATTTATTGCCGCACCAATTTTCTTTTTTCTACAATAATTATATATATTACATAATGAATAAAATTCCGCGCGACATTTATTGTTAATAATTTTGAATTACCATGTCTCCTATATAATATAATTAAAAAAAGCAGCGCCCCTGATATGTTAATCGGTATATTTATATCCTGCTTTTCTCAAAACTAATAAATTAACACGAAATAAAGATCTCGAAGCGGAGACCGCCTTTAATTAAAGCCGTGGCCCCTCTCATTATAAATTACACACGTTTTTCAAAATCACCGGCGCTTATCTAGGCTCGAATTTCTCACCCCGTCGAGCGCGCGGGAGCCGATCTATCGCGATCGCCCGCCTCATTTTTACTTTCCACGCATAAAAATAAATTCCCTCAACGACTCTCCACCGTATATACGTGCGGAACAAAAAGAACAGAGAGAAACGGAACCCGCAGAAAGCCAGAGTGGCAAAAAAAGGTGAACGCGCGCTCGCGCGCCGGCTAACTAACTACATACATACACGCAACACGCGGCCGCCGACTCTAACCTCGGCGCCTCGTCATCGACTCATTATACCTAGGCCGGAAAAATCATTGTAAAAGGCCAAGCGCACATGCACACACATAGTTCGTAGCGCAAAAGCCAACGCGCACGCCTGTGGAGAGATAAACGCGAGGGCACATGTGTGCGCGACGGAGAGAGCGAGATAGAGCAAAACTGAGTTCCCTCTCTCTCACTCGCTGGCAATAAAGCGAAAAGCACGCCCGCAAAGGCGTATACACGACGATAAACTTTGCGGATGCGAGGTATCCGGTAATTTCGCATTGTTGCACCGCGCCGCGCGCGCGCGCCCGAGCTGTACGTGAATGGGCGCAGGCAAGTAGAACATTCGTGCTGCTGCCCCCCCACGCTCGGATATAAATAATGAGAAACGAATCGGCGAAAAAAGAAGAGAGAGAGAGAGAGAAAAAAGGCGAATCTGACACGCAAATTATAACCACGCGTTACATTGCGGCTGTTTATACGCTTATAGGGTTTTCGATCGCGCGCGACACGGCGATTATTACACGCGCTCGCGTACAATACGCGTCCAAGCGTGTAAATATATATCGCCCGTACGGTTATTTAGAGTTATTTCGAGGTATGTACAGGCGGCGAGCTAGCCGGACGAGAGTAAAAGGACAATAATATTTCGCACGCCTATTTCCGGGAACTCGTGCGAGCGGGAGATAAAAAAAAGGGATAACGCGGGAGGAGGGCAATTACGTAGTTAGTTACATACTTTGTTTCCGCAACGAGCATTGTGTTTACGGGCGACGTTGCTGTCCCTGCGTCACTTGCGCGTCGCCGGTCAATTTCGCCGCCACCCCGACACCCGTGGCGCGCGCGGCAATTTTTTTAATTTTAAACGACACATTGTTTGCTTAGTTTTTCATTGGCCTATACACACGCGCGCGAGAGCCAAGGGCTTTACGGGCTCGAACTAATTTCGCTCGTTTTCTTTGTACCGCCGAGAGCTATATGTGCGGGGAAAAAATTAATTGGGTGTGTGCGTTTTTTTTTTAATTGAGGAAAATGAGAGTGTTTATTTAGTCATAGGGGTAATATGAATGTTGGTTCGTTATGTCCATCGAAATGTTTCAGAGTTTTAAGGATGAAAAAAGGGTAATGAAGAAGATTGTTTCCGGTGGTGTAATAAAAGGAAGTTGGGAGAACGCAAGCTGGTGTATACCTATATTATATTGTTCTAATTCAGACGTTTAAAAAAGCAGTGATTTCAAACCGTACTATATATCACTCATCCTTCCTCTCTCCTATATATAAATTGAATTTCATAGAATAGTATGAAAACGGAAGTAGAAAAAGGAAAAAAATAAAAGAAATCACTTTTGATAATATACATGTATATACACACGAGGAAGTTCTTATTACGCGACTGTCCATTATTTTAATGACAAGTTGCGCGCAAAAGATATCTTCCTCTGTATTCTACTATTACACGCTTTACCATCGTGATTATATAGGCGACAGTATGCGTGTGTAATTTAAACGGCACTAAATGACGGTGTGGATAAACAGAGAGAGATAAAAAAAATGTTTATAATGTAATTACAGCGCTCGCGCGACTTCAGAAGAAATATGAATTAGTATTGCCGGTTAATTAAAGGCGGCGAGGAAAAAAAAGAGAGAGAGAGAGAACCGTGCTGTGGGGGTGGGCGAGGAGTATAGCGCGCGGCTTGCTAGGAAAGAAATATGAGCTCTAGGTACGGGCACAATACATATAGCGGTTTAAACGCGGGGATGATAAGAACGTGACAGAGGTACATTAGTATCAAAATCCGGAACGGCACAGAGAGCGAGCGGAGGGTGAATGTAGATCAGTCAAGTTTCTTAAAAAAGTATAAATAATCGTGTTGAAAACACAAATGTACAGTTTTATGGGCCTTTACGTAAAAGTCTACCAGTCGGAGTTTACGATACGGTCCTGCATATTTTAACGCTCGACAAAATCCCGGGTTGTTGAGTGTACTTTCGGTTATGAATGATGCTAAATAAATTTATCACAAAAACTCCTCTCAAGGGTTTAAAAGTTTTACCGGCAACTCAATGCAAAACGAATCTATATTTAGCGATTGAAAAAAGTTATTTATACACATATATTATAAGAATATAATATTTCGTTATTTATCAATATTTTATTTTGTTATTCTTTTTTCTGTTTCAGGTAAGTTGGTCATTGACTCTTCTTCCATCTGATAAGTATAGTCATTTTACTTTTGCGCAGCTTTTACATTTCCATAGCTATTTACCACTCTTCCCTTTTAATTAACTTTTACAGCACACCTTTAAAAAGAATTTCATTTTCATTTACATACACTGCAACCGTACCTTCATTATACAATTACCCAGAACTTCACTAAATCTTTGCGTTGAGCGAAAATTCTTCGTTCTGGCGAGACTGGAATTTCCCCTATATAAAAAAAAGAAGCTGCGAGAATGCGGAAAAAGAGAGAGGAGAGAGAGAGAGAGAAAGACCGAGGGAGAAAATGAGAGATACAGAAATAAATAGAGAAAGAGCGCGGGCGAGAGCTAGGGAGGGGTAGAGAGACAGACAGAGCACGCGGTATACGGGGACGGCAAAAGTAAAAGTATCTCAAAGAGAATTAAAGAGTGGGTGGGAGAGAGAGAGAAAGAGAGCACGAAGCGAAATCCTAGGCTCGTTGCGATTTCGCTCCTCTACTCCAGGGGTGATTTCTCTTTCTCCTTTGTGTGCGCGAAAAAATGGGGATGAAGGCGAGGCTGGGGCTAGGGGTGGGAGGAACTTTGAATAATCGTCGCTGGAATTGCTAGTTCTTTTTTGTATTTTTTTTCTACGCCTCATTCCCTACCTTTTTGTCTCTTGTTTCATCTCTCTCTCGCTTCCTCTCTGCGTGACTCTCTTTCTTTCTCTCTCTCTCTCTCTCTCGTTCGCCCGACGTTTTTATTTTCTTTCATTTTAGCTGAAAAATCGAATCCGCGATGGTCATTAGATGGCCATAAACGATACGATTTAGTGTTATTGCGGTTGAAAAGATTCTGCTCCCCCCTTGTACCTACCTCTTCTCTCCCTCCTCGTGTGCTAGGTGCGGGAATTTTTATTGTTTTCGGATTCTATAGGCTAAATAGCGCTCGCGCTCCTCCCGCGGCCGTCGTTGCTGCTGCTATACACGGCTGCTGCGTTCATTGGTTTTTAAGGCTCATTATATAGCGGTTGGAACGTGCTCTCGTATGTGTGTAATTAACCGCGCTTAACTGAAAGTCCGTTGATTTAATCTTTGGAAAACAACGTCGTCGTTGTTGTGCGCGTTCCAGCGTTATTTCTTTTTTCTTTGTGCGGACGTTGATTATTACGTTTCGCTATAGTTGACGAGCTAATAATAATTACTTGCACACAGGAAATTCGAAAAAATGCGAGGTAATATTAATTTTCACATTGCAAATGCGTGTATATTAAAATGATTATAATTTTAATTATAATCGCGTTTGTCAAATTACGAGCTTATTATATTTATTCGGCCCTGCGCAAGCGTAATGTGGAACGGCTTATTATTATTAAATAATATATTGTACACGTTATTTGCCTAGTTCGTCGTTACGCATTATTAAAGATCGGGTGCAGCTGTCCATTTAATTAAACCAAGTTATTCATCTCTTCTTCATTTAAACAACGTATCGTCTGGATCGCGAGCTTTCTTACAGGTCAGTCTCATGAAAAGGTGAAATAATATATTGGTATATACGAAATCAGGACAATTCAAGTACTGTTGAAACGTGCCATTCATTAAATACATCATAGCAGCATCTTCCCATTATTTTTCTACTTTTAGAACATATCCGCAAGTTATAATGTGCCATTTGTGTACGGTACGCATAATGACAGCAAACGCCACACGTTGTAACGATTATGAGACGAGAACGACCCGAAAAGTACTTTGAGTGAGCATTAGCAGCTTGGTAAGGAGTGTACCCATTTTGAAAATGGAATATTCCGAAGTCAACGCTAACTCGCGCTTTGTACCTCCGATATGAATATTCCCCTGATTTTTTTCTTTTTTAAATTTCATAACAGTGTCCATTTAAAAAATTCTGCATCCCAAATGGAGATGGAAACTATAATTATGGAAATTATAATTTGTTCCGAATTAAAGCAAACTTTTATGAATGGTGTAAAAAAGATTCACTGCAAGATCATCAAGAGAAATACATCAGTTTATGCTAAACCGGCTTAAATACACGAGTAAAATAAACCTTTGAAAACTTTTCTAACAAGAAGTGAAGTCCCATCTTAGCAACTTTTCACATGGGAAAGATAAGCCGATAAATCTTTTTAATAAGAAGTTAATCTTGCTGGGGGGAAAAAGTTATCACGATGATTTCTTGAAAAATGTATTGAAAAGCTTTTTACAAAATTCCTTCACGAAATGATAAAAATATTAGAAGGCTACAGTGTCGAAAGTAAGATCATAAATAATTTACACAGTAAATTTATTAAATTGAAAATTTTTTTACAAGTTTATTAAAAAGTAAGTTAAAGAATAGTTTCCATTGAAAAAAGTTTTAACTGAATGTGTCGATATATAAATTAATGTTCTTACTGATGGAAAAATGGAGTATTGTTACGGTTAAACATTTTCCTCGAAATAACAGTGCAAAACTTGCATTTTCAATGATGATAAAGCTCGTTTATGCTTAACAAGCGCGAAAACAATAACCTAACAATTAGCTACTCTCTATAGTTTACTTTTCCGTAGTTTAGCATAAAATCAATATCATAACTTCTATAGTTAGCAATTTTCCATTTTCCAACAGAAAATTCTACTTTCTCAAACTTAATAATTTATTCTTTTTTTTTTTATTTACTATTATTAGTTCAGTAAATCTATATTATAGAATAATTCATTATAACAAAAATTCACCTTAATCTTAGTGAAATTTGTATAAATTTTTTACTGAAAATAGTGTGCCATTTAATTATACATTCCATATAATTATATAATATTATTTGTTGGAACTAGGTTTATGTTTATTTCTATCATATCCCAATAAGAATGGTAAGATAATAGCAAAGTATATATTTTTACTTATATTGCATTTATAAACATAGGGATAAACCTCCAACTTAAGGCTAACTGCATTATTAGGCTGTTATTCACACCCTCATTGGTTAAGTATTTTGTTAAACAACGAAGCTGACTTCCCAAGTTGTTTATCTGTTTGTAAATTCAACCGAGTTTAAAATTTCAAGAAGCAACACCCACGCGAACCACAAACAAAATCCTCCATTTCACCTCTGCAACTACTATTACCTTAAACTTTCAAAACTGTCCACCTCAAAATCCTTAACCGGAAAGAAATTTAATCCTCGCACGCTCGCGCTGGCGTAGGCGAAATTGATCGAAAGCGCCATCAGTGCAGCCGGACGCGACACTCGTTTTCCCGCGTTAGGTCATTTACTAGACGAGAGATATCCCCGCTCGCGTCGGCCTCTGCCGCAATTACAAACGTCGATTTCTCGCTGGGCCGCGCGTCACGCACGTGCGTATGTACACGTATATGGAAATGTCCCGAGTTATTTACGCGATGCGTTATTTATTAGCGGCCGCGGCGGGTCCTGAGCTACGAGCCCCACCACAGAGAGAGAGAGAAAAACGCGCGGATGGAAAAAATGGCCGAAAGCAAATGAGTAGTATAAGCACGCGGTAGGCTTGCAAGCGCGCGTTATTTACTTTCGGGGTGCACGCGGGAAACGGGGTCGCGAGCAAACGCCGCCGCCGAGTTTTTGCCCTACGTGTGCGAAATTTCTCCGGCGGCGCGGGCGCGCGATTAAATTGTCGAAAACGCGCCGCGCACTTTTCGGGGGTTTCGGGTTTCATCGTTATAGTTCGCCCTCCCCACGCCGAAAGTTGCGCGCGAGGAATATTTATTTTGCAATGAATTGCGCTGACGTTACACGTGCCGAGAGAAAGGATATAAAGCCGATTGCGCTTTATATGCGAACTGTTTTTCCCGGGTATAAGGTGCTGGAATTGCGTATATATGTGTATATTGCTGCAGCTCGGGCACGCGGTACGAACTCAACAATGAAATCTGAGTTTCCAGTGTGTTCGGATTGTGTAATTTGATACGTTAAGCGAGAACGCGCTACGCGTGTGGCGGTACTGTAGTTCCATTACGGTCCTCGTCTTAATTTGTAAAAAAAAAGGAGCGACAGATAATTAAAAATACAGATTATTATTGTTGTATTTTCACGTCGATCCAACGTCATTATTTTCATCTACCGGGGTTATATTCGAAAAGAGTATCGAGTTTATTAAATTTTATGAAGGCTAACGGTTATTACAAAAAAAACCTGCAATTCTACAAGATTTTAATAAAGAATTTTTCGTAATAAAAAGACCTCGCTCGTCTGAAAAAAGTTTATGAAAACTAAATCCTCTAATTACTCACTGTCAGTTACCATTAAACGAAGTATAACGAGCCAGCTGGGGGCAAACCATTATCACCCCTAAAAAGTGAAAAGCTTACAATGCAACTGTCTCTGCGAATTTGCATTCATCTTAATAATCGCGTCAAGGTGCTATATATGCATTTGAAATTAACAAAATGCAGCTTTAATGATAATTCTAACAGTACGATTGTAAGCTCATTTTTTTGCTGAAAAATTATAAGCTTTTTCAGTGTCACTTTTGATAAGCATTATATTCGAAATAAAATTACGAATAGACAATTTCGTATATTTATACTATATTAATAATTGACGATAACAATAATTGTGTTTGTATATACGTAATTTAAATATCTAAAGAAATTGTCGTAATATTCGTTCCATGTACCTACGAGGTCAAATTTTTCTCTTACATATTACTACTGGGGGTTCATGTTATAAAGTATTCATATGTTTTTTTTCTGCACTATTCGATAAAAATTTTCAATAAAACCATTTTAAATTTATTGATACTTTTACATAGTAGACATATTTCATGGGCATCGAATAGTAAATATATTTAAAATAAATTGATTAATCTCCATCATCGTAGCAAACGTTAAAAATAGATTTAATTTATTATAACTTTCGATAAAAAAAACTGCGTTAAAAGCTAAATGAATTGCTTTTTTGTGCACATACTTGACGAAAATATAATCAAATTACTTTAAAAACTGCCCCTTTATTACATCAATCTACATAAAATCTAAATTAATTTTGCACAGCCAATTGCGTATGCTCTTTTTATACACCAAATTAAAAACATTCGACACGCGCAAAGCGGCGGTAGAGCATCTGCGTATATATCCTCCCGCAAACGTAGTTTTATAGAGCAATTTTATCAGTCACTATCGACACTCCTTAAAACGACGACAGTAAGCATAAAACCTATCAATTCCACGAGGCGGGTATATATATAGAGAGAGAGAGAGGAAGCAGCGGCGCACCCAGCTTTCAGTCACACAACCGTGCCGGCAGCAGCTTCGATTTACGCGAGCGGAAGAAACGGCATTCCCTCCTCCTCTTCTCCTCCTTCTCCTCGTTCGCAACAACTCCCGACTACTACGAGGATCTCTAAACCGAAAGAAACGCCGCCCGGGGCGAACCCCTATATACATATACGAGTGGTTCTTCCCGTACAGGTTCCACGGCTGCAACAATAAATACTTATCATTCGGGTGGTAAGGGAGGCGGAGGATGTATGCAAATTAGCGCGGAAGGAAGTAGTAGCAGACGTAGCGAGCGAGGAGAGCTGCGCGGAAAGGAGCGTGAAAGGGCCGGGCAAGAGTGCCAAAACAGGGGCGCATATATGCATTGAGGATCGAGCGCGCGCGGCAGTAATAGCAACGCTGCCTCTGCGCAGCATGAAACGTCGGCTCTCTCTCTCGCGCCTGCGGATTAATTATGCATGATTATGAATGGTTTTTTGCCTTTTCTTCACCTCCCTTCCTCCTTTTTTGGCGGAATTGCAAATGGCTCTGGCAAAGTGCTGCTGCTGCTGCTCTCACTCGCGCGATCGAAAACTTTGAGAACGAGGCGTTAATTACTGGGCGCCAGGTGCGGCACTTATTAATTCATGGGGCAAAAATTAAAGCGCGAGGGAGAGAGAGAGGCGCCGCCGCCGCTTTTCAGGCGTGCGCACGGAGGTAAATAGGAGGCCCTCCTCCCAGTTTTTGCGCTAATTGATTGGTTAGCGGACGGTCAGCCGAAGTGAGGAAGGTATTACCGAGGGTTCCCTATGCGCGCAACGGCGCAAACTTCTATTTTATCGGCTTATTTATACAATGCGGCCTGAGAGAGAGGAGCTCTGCGGGCTCGGAAATGTAGATTATTCACGGGACTTGACCGGTATTATGCGTTATATGTATAGAGCGCAATGTTTGTTGAACAGTTGTTAGGAATTAATGAGGCAGTTCTATATATTTTTTTCTATGAGAATTCGTGGTTCCGCGCGTGTCTTTGTTCGTCAGTTTTTGATGATCGTTCATAAAGGAGTGCCGTTCTCGGACTAAATTAGCAAGTTATATTTAATAAACTGATGCGTCCCTCTTATTCTGAGCGGCTTTAGTGGAACCGAGACAGATTCAGTTTATAGAGGTTTCGAATTGAATATTTATAATAATAACGATGTTATACTAAAATAACAAATGAAGCTCGACTGTATATAATGCACTGTATTTAATTTCGCGACGGAAGTATTTAATTTATTTCCACGCGCATACGACTTCATTTTTTAAGAATTCCTAATATAGCATTAATTAATTTGCGCTTCATTAAAAATAAACATTGGAATGTAATATTATAAAGGACGTTTCAATGACCTGGATCCTTTCAAAAGTTATTTTTCGCCTTTTGATTCTATTAAGCTTGATTTAAATGCCGGCATGATGAAGGAACTTGATAAGTCTTTCGGTATTTTAGTAGCGAATTTTTCAAAAATAATGAGAATTTTAAATATACGATTCGCGAAACGAAATTACCTTTGTTGCAGTCTATTAATTCCGCTGGCAATAAATAAACCGAAGTATATTAATTTTCCGATCTTTATTTACAGGGACTAGAGTTTCATTCTTTATATAGAATATGGAATGTATACACTGATTCTATTTCATCGGAATTGTTTTACGAAATAAATGGGACGCGAAGGGCACGCGTCACGTATGAACAGAAATACACTACGTTACGCGCATTATGAAATATGATGCTTCGGACATAAAAGTTAAAAACCCTTTGATACGTTGGTATTGATTCAATGACATATGTAGGACACAGTACGCGTTACGTCTTCATGCGATTGCTGCCATGGACTGATTGATCTTTTTATCTCGATAACTTTTGTGTCGGTATTTCACTTTACTCGAAATATAAATTACGATTCTTTCAGATTTATTTAGAATATAATGCAGTATATTGTAGTCTTAAAAGCCTATATCTGCCTGTCCAGTTGCATTGTTTAACGAGTGTACATTTATTTGAGCAGAAAAAGGTTTTGCTATTTTTTTTAACATGCTTTACTAAATACTCGCATAAAATGTATAAAACACAATAATTATAAAATCATTAGTATCTGTAAGTGCATACTATTTTATTAAACTATTGTGGAGATCTAGTTACTCAGCATGACACCATAACAAGTAATCTTTCACTTTGTTATTCAAAATTAATTTCTTGCGCACCGAAATTTAATTAAATAATATATGTTATATCTCGTATTATCTTTATGAAATAATGCATAAACTCAAGCTCCCCCGCACATTTTAGCGAAATATTATTCCAAGTATGCTCATCAAATCAAACGAACTGGGTGAAATTTAATCCCTAGAAAGCGTTATGAAATGTTTAAGATAATCGTCTCGACCCGTTAAATTATACTTGAAAATCCTGATAGATTATTATACATTTTTCTTATAAAAAAAAAACAATATAAAAACAACATTAGAAGAAGAAATACCCGAGCCCTTTTACAACAGTAAATTAAAGACATCACCCTTGACAATTAATAAACCTCGCGTCTCCTAGAACAACGATTTTCTGCGCGTATAAAGAAAAAGCATAAAGAAACAGCGCATGCACAACACACAAGCGCGGGTGTGCAAAATACAAACACACGGGGGCGCGAGCTCGCGTGCTCTCAAAGCTGGACGAGCGCGCGCGAAGATATTTTTTTGTCCGCAGGAATAACGCGGTTACCACATCAACTCAATTAACCTCGCGAGCATAACAAACGGCGACGGGTGTACACGCGCGAGGGAGCCTAGCCCCCGTAGGAGGAAGAAAAAAAAAGAGAGCGCGCGTATGAGGAAACAAAGAAAGCAATTGAAAAGACGAGGGATGACGACAAAACTGCATAGTCGTCCTTTTTTCTCTCTCTCTCTTTCTCGTGTATAGTATAGCCGCTCGACAGCAATGCGGCCTAAAAGCACGTTCGTTACCGCATTGTCTGGACTCTCTCTCTCTCTCCCGGGAGGCGAATACGCGCGTGTGCGTGCTCGCACTGTGTGCCGAGTGTGTATGTATATATATACGAAAAAAAGGAGGAAACGACACGCGCCTGCGCGAATATCGCATTGCGATCGCGCGAACTTAACCCTCGGTGGCGGCGGTGACTCTAGTTCGCCCCGCCCGAGAGAGCCGCTCATCGAAGAGTCGCGCGATATATAGGGTTAAAGTAGGGGGAGTTAAGTAACTCGAAGCCGTCCACGTGCGAGTATAGAAGACAAACTTTCTCTTCTCTCACACTCTGCGGTGTTTTCACATTCTCTTATTTTCGCGCAACTTTTCGCTTTCTCTCTCGGTCCGCCCGCGCTGGACGCGCTCGCAATGTGTATACATATATCCTTGTAGCTTTTTATTTCTCCTGCCTCGCATTTTTCGCCTGCTCTTTGGCTTTTTTCGGTAAATAATAAGCTCTGGTTTACTCGGCATTATTTTCTTCGGGTTACTATTTCAATGCGCGTATATACGAGAACGACCGCGAGCCAGAGGGAATAAATAAACAATAAACTTATTAATTAATGTACAAATAATCGGAGTTGCTTTGAAACTGTAAAATATAATATTAAATAAACGTATATATTGTTAACAAAGCATTTAGTTTGTCTATTTGAATGTAGCTGGTGTACAGAAGAAAAACATTGCTTTATCCAATTAGTGCGTGTATACATGTCTTCATTACATCCGTTTTTCGTATAATTTTCATGTAATCCTTCTGTACGCTTAATTAGAATTATCTCTCTCTCTCTCTCCTTTAATATCCTTTGTACTTCATCGTTTATTACGAGGTCACTTCTTTTAATCATCATTGTATTTTTTATTGGTACACATATTGTAGAATAGAATGCAGATGCAAACACAAAGGCAAATCCTATGTTACTTTTTGTTTCATCTAGAAAGTATATTTATACAAAATTGTTGATGTATTTCTATCTACTACGTCAATACACTTTTCTGACTACTACATCCACGTTAATTAAGTTAGTTTGTTTTTACAACCATTTCGTGATTCTGGATTTCAGCACATAACAATAAAATACTCTTGTATATTATCCTCTCGATAAAACTAACTAGATAATTAATAATGTTTAACATTAAGGCCTTTACAACCACATCTCTATTACATTATACATTACGAGTTACATTGATACACTTATATACCTATAGAATAGTTCTGCGAAATATCTTTTCGAGAACTCCGTCCGGATCGACCACCCGCATATCTCCAACTCTTCTCCTTCTTGTTAGTATAACAAGACGAGGAGAAAAGTTAAAAAGATTAAAACGTGCACACAAAATCGTCGAATAAAGCTTAAATCTCTTATATACCCGTTCAAGCTTCAATTTCAGCACACCGTTAATATCGTATCAACGAGCTCTGTGTACACACATTTGTTCCCCTCAAGACTCTAATATAAAACTATATCCGATAAATCACTTTATCGAACGCGGAGGGGGTTGGCGCGTAAAGAAAAATCTCTGCTGTGCTGCTGCGGGCAGAGGAGGAAAAAAAAAGCCAAAACAAGAGCATCGGATCGTGTCTCTATTACTTTTTATCAATATATTATGTATACACACAGCCGTATACACGCTCTCTCTCTCTCGCATCTGTATGTAAAGCGTAACACCGCGCGCGGCGTCGAATTCGATACCGTCTAACAGACCCGGGGCTATACGCACGAGGTGGGCGCGAGCGATCGGGCCTGCGGGGGTGGAGGATATCGCGCGCCACGCTAAAAAGTTTCGCCTTCCCCAAAGCCAGGTCTATACGGCGCGAAACGGAGCTCGCGGATTAAATTTCGCTTTTTGTCGTATAGGTAGGTATATACACACAGACGCGCCGCTCGTCGAGGTAAAGCTGTGCGCGCGCGCGAAAAATATTCGCCCCCATCCGATTTATATACATTAAGCGCGTGTGTACGCAATCCCGAGCAACGCGCCTTGTGCCACAGGCGTGATTTAGCGCCGCTTCGGCCCTCGTATCCCCTCACCTATATACCCCCGATAGATTGCCGTAGAGAAAGAGAGAGAGCGAGAGAAGCAGCCCGAGGCTACGGGCTCGATAGTCGATAGCCTTTCCGCCTCGAACTCGCGAGTATGTCTATATGTATATATACTGTGTTTTAGTTATAATACGCAAATGTGTTTTATAAACGTAATCCCCTGAGGCTTCGGGATCGCATTAGTCGGCTGTATTGTGTTTCGTTGTGTATATATTTATATACGGAACCTGTGCTTCGCAACATGAGCGTCAAGTGTGCCCGCCTGTGTGTGTGTTTTGACAGCGGCTGAAAAAACGCCGCACGCGGAGAATGAGCTGCGATTTGCATGAGAAAAAGAGAAGGCGGATATAAATGGCTCTTTTAAGGGGCATTAATCATCGCGAGATCGTTTTGATTATGGGATATCGCGCAGCATTCTTCGAATGGGATATATTATTTTATGGCTCTTTGGAAAACCCACAACAATATCCATATAGATCGCTGCGTGTGATGCGAATCAAATAATAAAGTGAGAAGAAGGAAATATATGCGACGATTGGGATGCGGTCTCGTGGATTGGGGGTCTATTATAGTCTCGTGATGTAACCACGAAGTTAACGATTGAGTTGTCATGTCTTGCAAGTTTTCTTGAACGTCGACGATGACTTTGCCCGTGATAAGTTGCATAATATATAGGTGTAACTGTTTTTATAAAGTTCTTTTTTAAACGGTGAAATTCGTTTTTCGATAGTTCCAATACCGTGTTGGAAGGTGTAGGTCTGGCAGTTGATAGCAGAACTCGTTAAGCAATGATCAATCGTTTTCTTTTTCCACTTTTAGAAAAATAACTGTAAAGCTTTGTCATCTATTGAAATCGTTTTTGTCTTTTCAAAGAGAAAGAATCAATCACAGTCCTATTGTTTTGATTTCTCTTTCATTTCTGATAACGTATCGACTTTTTTTAAAATCACTTTATAAAGATTTTATGAGAAATCTTCTCTTGATATTACAACAATGACTTATATCGGATAGATATTGATATAATATATTTAAAAATAAATATATTTGGTCAGAGATTTGGTGATTTTTAAAGATTTTTAAATCTATATACATATTTAAAATTGTTTATTTGATTAAAATGACACATGAAATTGTCAAACTCAATTGAAAATTATTAAAATCCTAGTAACTTCTTTTTATTAATCTATACAAAATTTTAAAAAAGTGTCTACTATCCAGTTTCATGAATTACTTTCCCATTTATTGTGTTGTAACTATAAAAGTGAAATTTGTATTACCAACATAATTTTAGTTTCGATATTGAAGTTCTGTATCTATGTTACGCTACAAAACTTTTCACCCTCGTACGTTATATTGTTTCATTATAACTGCCCAAGTTCATTCGCTAGCTCAGTAGTTTATCATTTCTATGATTGCATCAGCTGATTAGCTCCATAAGTTCAGTTATAGCATACTATTTTATGATTGTAGTTATTTTATCATTATTGACAGAGAAGATTCAACTAGATTGTATGGTATCGTGTTCAATTTAATTCATGAAAAATAATGACTTAAATTATTTTAAAGTTTTTTTTTCAGAAACTCGAGTCTAACATTTCTTTTATTGTAATATATTCTAAACTAGGGCTGCACGATAGAGCAAGATTAATCTTGATATTATATTGTCTTGACGACATTCAAGACAATAATCGATACAATATTTATATACAGTTTTCGATACAATATCAAGATAGTGGTGTTAAAGAATCTTGCCTTGTCTTGAAAATAACTCAACATTTTCGAATCGTCAGAGGTTCGAAAAATAAGACCTGGTGGGGTGGTCGGTGTCACGTTCCTATATCCCCTCAAGCTGACTTACTTAGCTACGTAAGGCCACGGAGAGAGAGAGGAGTACGCCACCTAGCGGCGGACCGCGAGCTAGACTCTTCTGACCGGCGGCACATATATGG